>PVJS01000334.1:0-104654 GCA_004027185.1 Glis glis
TGAACCCAGGGGCATTCTACCTCCGAGCTACACCCCAGCCCTATTTTTTTATTCTTTTTTTTTTTGTGGTACTGGGGATTGAACCCAGGGGTGTTCTACCTTCACACTACACCCCCACCCTATTTTTTTACACTTTATTTTGAAACTGAGTCTCACGAAGTTGCAGAGGGCCTCACTAAGTAGAGAGAGAGAGAGAGAGAGAGAGAGAGAGAGAGAGAGAGACACGGGGGAGAGAGAGCGAGAGAGAGCCGAGGCTGGCCGCAAACCCGGATCCTCTGCTCTCCGCCTCCCAAAGTACTGGGATTACAAGTGTGCGCCATGACGCCCGGCAATTTTTTTATTCTTTATTTTGAAACCAGGTCTCACTAAGTTGTGGAGGCCTCACTAAGTAGCTGAGGCTGGCCACTAACCTGGATCCTCCGGTCTCAGCCTCCCAAGTACTGGGATTACAAGCATGCGCCACCATGCCTGGCTCTTTGCGCAGTTTATGATGATGATACGTATGCGTATTAAAAATGCTTTTACTTTTCCAAAAGAAGTTGCTTACAATTGAAAATAAACCAACACCCTCCTTAAGTATAACATTGATAACAGTTCTCTTTATATCTCCCTACTACCAGTACCCAGCCAAATTCTAATAAAAATTGACCAGATTTTAAAGATTCCATTTTGAGGTTCTAGCATGAAGAGTTGGTATTTTGGTCATTTTAATTTCCATGAGATGTTTTCTAAAATAGAACTGAATTCTTTCTTACTCCCATTCCCCCCAATTTTCTCTTTAGACACCTTGTAACTGGACACCATCCAGGACAATGTAAAAGTGACTCAGTACTCCCACTGCAATTGATGAAATATGGTGAACAGTACAGGTTTGTCTCTGGTTGCTTGCTGCCTTTAAAGGTGTGGGAGGTGAAGATAAATCTCCCTTACAAACTATTTCTCCAGTTACAAGCTTTTGTCCAGCAAGCAAATGCAGGTTTTAATATTACAGCGCTTATTATAATAGACTTTTAATTGCCCTAATCCTGCTAAAGCGTGGAGCTGAGTGTGTTGTGTATATATGTGTGCACATATTCATGTGCGTGTACTCTCCATGGGGCGGGGAGTCAAGCCCCCGCCCAATTGTCATATTTTCCTTTGGGGTAGGGGGTTACTTATGTTAAATGATGCAAACTTAATGAAACTGATTCTGGGGACGAACAAGCCATTGGTATTTTATCTTTGCCAGATGTACTCTGTTTTCCACAGGAACAGAGTGGTCTTCAGTGTGCCTGGGAATTTTTATTTTTGAAGGTGAAGTACTTTGGTCCCACTTCCAAACATGCCCCAAGCCCTACTTGTAACGACTTAACTAGACAAGCTGGCAAATTATACAGCTGGATTGCACACAGTAACCTCCAAAATGGCAGTCAGTAACTATACATCCCGCTAACTGTTGGAGGCACAGTAGTTTTGTAATATAATATAAAGTAATAGTGTTAGCCAACACCTCTTTAATAAGATATTGTCCATGCCTTTGCCACATGCTCCAGAGCTGCCTCTCACTCGGTGGGCCTTTTGATTCCTCTCAATAAGATTATTTCAAATACTCTAATCCTGAATCATTGACATGAATACCAAAGCCTAGTGACATCTAATAGATGCCTCTTAGCTTTGCTTTTTCCTCTTGTTCCTTGCCTTTTTCTTCTCTTTTTACCTGACAAAAAGCTTATGGACACTTGGGCTCTGTCTCTCAGTAGCAGCATGGGGGGCTCCTCATGAAATATAAAGGAGGAAAAAGGACTGACAGAGGCCCCATAAGCTACAGAGTGAAGGGCCATAGATTAAAAGTAAATGCCAGTAAATCCTACTCTGTACACCCACTTGTTCTTTTATTGTTTTCTTTAACACTTTCAGCACCAGAGAGGGGGAAAAGAGAAAGTAAGTAAAGCGCACATGAGAATTTTAAATCTGGACATGGCCACTGTACATACCTTACAGGGCTTTCTTTAGTAAGATTCTCGAATTTTGGTTCATGTAAAGGTTGTGGCGATGTTTATTTTTTTTAAAAGACCTTTTTAATCGATATCAAGACCCCCCTCAAGAACTTTTTTTTGCTCACTCTTTGCACAATTGACCAAATATTGATACTGTACATGGGGATGCGTGAGTGGGGTGAACACTAAGGGCACGGGACACGATATGTTTAAGGTTGGAATTTTCTCTCTTTTTTTTTTTTGTGGTACTGGGGATTGAACGCAGGGGCAGTCTACCTCTGCGCTACGCCCCCGGCCCTATTTTTTTATACTTTATTTTGAAACCGGGTCTCACGAAGTTGCAGAGGGCCTCACTAAGGAGAGAGAGAGAGAGAGAGAGAGAGAGAGAGAGAGAGAGGAGAGAGAGAGAGCTGAGGCTGGCCGCGAACCCGGATCCTCCGGTCTCCGCCTCCCAAAGTACTGGGATTACAAGCGTGCGCCACCACGCCCGGCCCTCTTTTTTTAATCAGTGCATTGAAAATTATAAAAGTGGGATGGTAGGATGTCTTGTTTCACGGTAGGAGTTGCTTCTTTCTTGTATGGTGTTGTCTCGCTCAGTGCCACAAATATGCCACCTGTGCCGAATGGTGGTGCACTCTGGCTAATATACTGACTATTCTCCCAGGAGCTGTGACTACAGCCAGGTACTTTTCTAATGGTCAGAGGTCATTCTCTCCACCTTCCCTAAGCAACCCTGGATTGACGGGAGCTCTTCTTTATTCCATGTACAGATCAGATACAGTCCTTGAAAATTATTTGTTATCATTCAATAGATAAAGGATTAGGAATCCTTCCTTTAAAATATGCCTCCTGTTCATTAGCATTCTGAACTGTTAGTGATATCTTCAAATATTATTATTATTAATATTATTTACTATTATTAAAAGTTTCGGAGGTACTATTGGATGAAGTCCCCTCATAAATTGGAATGTTAGTTTGAAGAACTCTGGACCAGCATCAGGTTTGGTTACACACACACACACACACACACACACACACACACACACATGCACGTGCGCACGCACACACATGTGCACGCACACATAGGCACACATATGTGCCCCCACATAGGCACTCACACATGCGCGCACACACAGGCACACATATGCACTCATTACAAAGACAGAAAGGTGAAAAGTGAGTACTCTGTCTTATTTACTAGAAAATTCATTGGAAAACAAAAGTTGGGTAAGGGTTCATTGGTCATCTGTGAAGCTTTTACCAACAGCAGAGAAAACTTACATTTTTGTACACAATTTTGGTGTTTTCTTAAAGCCAGATTCTAATCTCAGAGATGGAGTGTACATCTTAGAACATCTGCAGAAAAACGGAGTCCTTTTTCCATGTGGCTACCGGAGGAGGAGTGCCCTTCTGGCTGACCATATGCTCTCATCAAGGCCAGCCTCCAAATTCTGGCTCATGAGCACCTTAAAACAAAACAGAATCCCTGACCACTGTGATGTTGATAGGAACATGCTTCTCAATGGTACTTACAAAGCTTTAGAGTACTTTAAGGTGTAATATACCAGATAATTCTCTTCTACAAATGAACTCCATTTGAAAGACCTATAAAGCAAGGCACGCAGCCTATGGGACTATCTACCTTATTAGTGAAAAAGCAAGTCATCGGAAGCCTCAAATCTCCTAATATGAGCCGAATTTTCCCCTCCCTCATTGCCCAGTACAAAACACAATTTTCAGTATTTCATAATGTTTTATTTATTTGACTTTTCTTGATATTCAAAATTCAAACTTCCCATGTGTTATCCTAGCTTCATTCATCTAACCAGTTTTCTTGGTTGAAGTCGTAGTTAACTTTTGGGATTAAAATGGTAATAATAGGACACATCAACCGTCATGCCCATTGCTGGAGCAATGTTTGAGCTCATGTGTCTTCTTAATTTGATGAGTGAACCACTGTATGTTTCATTAGGAAAAAACAGGCACTAATTCAGAAAGAAATCTGGACTGGGCATGGTGTGATGGAAAAGGTATGGGGTTGGAAGTCCATTGGCTGAGGGATCAAATCCCTTCTCTGCTACTCAGTAACTCCACCTCAGGGGGCTCAGTTTTCCCATCTTCAAAATGGGAATAGTCATTTCTACATTGAAAGGTACTGAGAAAGGAAATGCCTAGCAGTGTGCTAGGAACATATCAGGTACTTAAAATCAGGTGGCTGTTAGATTTTGAACAGGATATATTCCATGTGGATTTTTATTCTTAATTAATCATCACCATGGACCTTTCTTATCAGCACAATCACCTTACTGAAGTTAATCAAGGTAGCTAAGTCTTCTTGGATAAAAATTTGCTCATTGTTTTCTTTCCTTAAATATTTATTAAACTTATGTATGCCATACACTGTTTTCAGGGTTGACCCGGTAAGCTACAGAGTAAAGGGCCATAGAATAAAAGTCTATGTTACAATGCACCAATTTAAAAAAAGAAAGTAAATTCTAGTAGAGCCAGGCATGGTTCCTGGCCTCATGGAACTTGCTCCATCTTATAGTTGACAAAAGTGGGGGATCAGTTGGAATAGTAATAGTAAGTGCAAACAATGAACATATTGCTTTTTATTTTTATTTTTTTTAAATAAGAAGAGCGCTATTTCAGACTGGGATCATGATCCGCAGGAAAGATACCCATGGCTGAAGCTGCCTTTTCCCTCATACCCAGTGGTACTGAACTTGGGCAAACTCTGTGACTTTATTGCCACCCTCTGAGGCAGCCCATGTGTTGGTTAACACTCTAAGCTGTGGAGTTAGAGTGGCCTGGGATCAATTCCAACTCTGTCAGTACTGTGGGTCTGTGGGCAGTGTTAACTTCCCAGTTCTTCACTGGTCAGAGAGGGTTACGAGTAGTAGTTCCTGCATTAGTTAGAGGGTGGTGGGGAGAAAGACACAGACACCACGTGGTGAGCTCTTAGCCTTGTGCCTGCACAAAATACCTATTCCATAGGATGAGGCTGATATTTTCTGCTACAAAGAGATTGCTAAGGCCCTGCCCAGCTATGGAATTCTAATTTTAGTTTTTTTTGTGATATCACTGAGCACAGCAAGGCAGATGAACCCTTTAGAAGGTAGACTCCTATATGCCTACGGAGGAGGTGACCGGCTGGTGCCGCCGTGTCCCCAGCACTGAGGACAGTGCCTCGCCCATCTGGAATAGATGCTTAGGGTAAGTTTTTGTGAAATGAAGGAAAGAAGGAAAGGAGCTAGAAGTGCAGTTGTTGAATCGGCTAGTCTCAATTCTCCGCCTAAAGACAGGCTTGTTATAACTACACAATAAACTGAAACGGCACTGCCATTAAAGAATGATGAGAAACAGAAACTGTGAGATAAAATATTAAATTTGTTACACTTAAAAATGTTAATCTTCACGCGATTACCATGCAAATCTCCTCATTGCCTAACTGTTTAATTGATCAAGTAAATCACGAAGCAGACGCCTAAGTGAAAAACCCCGCTGTTGACGTTCTCACAAAGCACATTTTCAAGAATATATTCTGCTAACTAGTATGTCTATTACACATGCTAGCATGAATTAAAAAAAATAACACATGTATGTCGCCTCTTTAGCAAGTTAGCATATCTTGGAGAGTTTGGGGGAAAGCTCGATTCTTTCGTGGGGGCAGCTGGATGGTCTCCCCTCATGTCAAATGTGAAATCAGTGTTAAGGTGATCCATGTTTTAGCAGAGCCTTTGTTTTTATATAATGTTAGAAGACTTAAGGATTCACCTTTTTTTCTTTGGGGCAGAAGTATAGTATTGACAGGCTGCCCTGGTGATTGAAGGGTTAATCAATTCTCTCTTCATCCCCCCCAAGTCCTCCTGTCCCCCACCCCGATCCTATCATGTGCCTGGTTGATTCTGAAAGAAGGGGCTTGGACTTGCCCACAGGGCATCCCTTTCCCAGCTTTCTGCAAGGCCACCTGGGCAGCCCAGAGCTTGCCTTCTGTCCTTAGGACACAAAATCCAACCAGGCGCCTGGTCTGCCTGCCTCTCTGACCTGTGCGCAGGGGAGAGGGAGGAGAAAGAGAGGTGCTCACACTTGATAGGCTGCATCTTTGTGGCTTTCGGGGCTCCTGTGTCCACTGGAGGAAGGAAGTTCTCCCTTATTTTCAAGATAAGGTGTCATTCATGAGCGCAGTGTGCTGAACTAATCAGGTTAATTGAGAGGCCCCGAGTCGTCCTCACAGAGCCCATCTCTTCTTCCTGTTCCAGGCAGATAGGGCAGACAAGACGGCTTACACATATTTTCGTTCTCTCTGCAAAGCTCATGAAAATCTGGAGGCGGGCAGAGAACGTAGCCACATGTCATTCAAGCTCTCTGAGCACGGGTTCTTATCGTAGAACAGCGTAGCATTAGAAAAATAAAATACAATCAAGTAACGAGCTCTTCTCCAGATCGAAAGATGGAGTGCCTTCGAGTGTCTGATAATTTGTTTTTTAATGTTAAAATGATCTCCATCTTTCAGATCCGCCAGGAAAGACAGTTCGTGGGAGAATCCAGTTGGATTCCTTCCTGGCTATTTTATTTAAGATTGAAACTTTAAAAATGTCTCGCCGTGGTGTGTCAGCAGTGACAGTGGCTTCTCCAGCCTGGATTCAATTCTTTGGTTTCAGAGGGGCACACTGCCCTCCTCCACCCCCAGCCTCACTAATCGCATCCCGGGGGCTCCCCCTGGAGCAGCTGGGGGCAGAGGAGAGGAGCTGCAGCTGGATCCCGCACGGGGCGGGGGTTCCTCTGTCTTTTCCATTCCAAATGATTTGTCAGAGTTTAATTTTAAACACTGTCATTGACTATTCTTTCCTTCTACCCTACCTCTTTCCTCCGTTTTTTTTTTCTTGGAAGTTCCAGGAATGACTTTAATTATCTCCACAATCAAATTCTTGTTGCTGCCTCTGTGAAAGTGTGTAGTCATAGATTGCAGGGATTATTTTCTTTAGCACTTGGGGATAGAGAAACCGGTTGTTTCAAAATGAGAACCAGCTGGTTCCACAGAGCCCTCATTTAATGGGGAGCCACCCTGTACACAAAGCCTCTGCCCAGGTCGGTCATTACAGCAAACCCCAAATCAGCAGTGTTTGGTCTATCACCCTTTATTAAATGTCGAGTGAGGAGTGATTTAGATGATATGATAATAATAATAATTTAAAAAAGTCAACACACCCTGCATTTTTAATTTCGCCTGAGCTAAACACTCAGGTTTGGAAAGAATGTTTCTCAAACTTCTTCCTATGGTAATTATAATTGTAGACCTGCTTTCTCATGGATGACTCTGAGACACGAGTGTGTGTTTGTGTCGGTTGCTTTAACCCTCTGTAAATCTAGAAAATAAAATTAAGCTCATCTTTCAACATAATCTTTTATTTGACAAGCACAGTAGACAGACGAAAGGTAGATAGCCAAGTGGTGGGTCCCATTAATAGAACCAATTGGAGGGCAGAGATAACTGCTATTACCAAACATCTTTTATGCCATCCTGTGAAATAAGGATGAGGGTGATACACCACATATATATTTTGCTGTCTTTCTAGCTTGTGGAAATTGGTTTGTTGTCATACCTGGTTAATCTCTAGCAGCACCAACTTCAATATGAAATGAGAATACTTTCACTATTTGACTGTTCAAAATGCTTCTGAGGCATGCAAACACACAAAAAGTAAAAGCATAAGAGACATATAAAACCACAGGAGATAGTCACATGTCACTTATGAGAATGATTTGTTTTTAAAATCCAGGTTGCATTTTTTGGAAAAATGAATCTTGGGGATGCAACATTTATTAAATCAGAGATTGAGACTAATAAAGCATCTTCATATAGTTAAGAATCTAGTTCAAGATTGATCTTACAAATGTGAGGTTACCTTGTATTACTAATAAAAGAAGTGCCTTTTTAAAATCACAGCATGCTCTTTTACACTGATATCAACACAACAAAATAATCCGAAGAAAGGCTAAAGATTTAGAAATTTATTCTCACAAGGAGTTTGATCAATAAACTGAGCACTGATATATGCACTTTTAATTATTTTTATTTTTAGAATTTCCATATTGAAACAGGGTTTGGGTAGAATCTTATCTAATGATTTTTTGTTGTTGTTTAGCAGTTACTTGGTGTCTCTTTAGCTTAAAGTAGGATTCTATTGTATATTTCCTGTATCTGTCTTCTCAAAAAAGATTCTGTGGGTTTTTTAATATAAAAAACAAATAACTGTTATATTTCCAGTCACTCAAATTTGAACTGAATTTTACTTCCTGTTTCAAAGGTCAAGGCAGGCTGACCTCAACAGCAGTGTGGAGGCTGCTGAATTATTCATATCATTGACTTTGTGTCAGCTTCCACATTTGTGGAGAGGGATGTTTTATTCATTTATCTCATTTAGGGTTCTTCTCTGCACCTGTTTCTACCATTAAGTACCCTGTAATTTGCATTTGATGCTAATTTAGTTTCATATCAGCCTGGTCCCCCCTTGTTAATTTAATTTTCTAAGACCCTTTTCATTACAGTGGAACTGTTTTCCTCTTTAAAGCAAACATCTATACAAGTAATTGTATAAACTGCCTTTTAAATAATATCTTTTAGAAGATTCCATCGTTTAATTCCTTAATTCCTATAATTAGCCATGGTTTGATTAATGTTTCAAAGGGTTAAATTAAAATGCAGAATTGCTCAAATACATACTTGAATAATTTCTTATATACAGCAGCATTAGCCTTGTGGTGTTCTTCCTGATAATTCTCAGAACAGAATGTCTTAACAGCAGTAATTTTCTTTATTTAGAGTGCTGTTTAGTTTACTAATAGTAGTTTCTTTCAAATCACTGTGCTCTCAACATTACCTGTGAAATGTTAGCTTTTTCTTTCATCAAATTGCTGATAGACGGGGGCTTAAAAATGTTTCTGCAACATGAATAATGACATACCTAAAATAATCAGGGCAGAATTAGGTCCAATTCCTTGATCTATGCTGGAAGTCTGGTAGACTGAATTTCAAGAAACTGCATTATGTTTTATGTCTGTTTCTCTTCTTACCAAGTTTTTTTATTTCTGTCTGCCTCTCAGAGTTAGATTGCCTGGGAATTTCTCAGCCTCCCAGAGATGGTTTTAGCAAGCTTTCTTTCATTTGTGTCCACGGGCACCCACTGGGTTGTGGTTGCCACCTAGTTACTGTGGGACTAGGAGTACGTTGTTTGAAGTGGCTGATTGACATGGTGGGGACCTTAGTGGGAGTGTCTATGTTCCTGGGATATCTGGTAAGGATTTGGCAGTCACAAGGACTAATAACTCATAGAAACCAGGTGTTTAGGCCCTCTGATTGGTGGTAAAGAATTCTACCTCAGTCCTTTCCCTGCAACGTGACACAAACACATCAGTATTCCTCCTAGTCTCTCTTAGTGGTGGGAATTTAAAACCCCACCACTTAGCATTGGAGGTAGGAATCATTACATCAAGTTCTAAGACACATGAAAATTACCCAGAAGGAAAATTGCTGCCATGGCCGAATAGTACTAAGAAATTATCCCAAACTCTATGTGACCCCTCTTTCTGCTGGGTTAAATTAGTTTGATTTGTTATTCATATTCTCTAGAGACACCAAATGGTGCCATTGCTTTGGATTTCCAGAAAGACTTCTCTGAGGTCTATTGGAACTGGAGTTTGAAGGGGACTTCTCTTTTTCTCTCAATTATAAATGATTCCTGGGGACCCCTACCCCCACCCCTTACAATGATATCACTTGTAGAAACTTCCAGATTCATTTATGTTGTGTCAAGGTAAGGCCAAGCAGAGACTGGATGCTTCCCAAAGGATTCTTTCAGTTGGGCACTTCTTTGGTGTACCCCACCAGTAAATTTTTCAAATTTTATGGTTTATTCAGCTAGCTTTGTGCTTGTGCTGATGGACCTAAAACAACATAAGAGTTTTTAGGAATGAAACACAGGATCTTTATTCACTAACAAAACATTTACTTACTGACACTCCACCCCCTCCCCAGTATAGATGGTCTTTTCAGTTTGAGCAAGTCTGTGAGCTCCACCAGAAAAGTCCCCTCAAGGTTTGATTAAATAGCTGGGTTTAAAAACAATAAGGAATATTTGTGGAGCTCTGAAGAATGTAGGAAAGGTTTTCCCACCCAATTCTGGCTGATGCTTGGAATTCCATGGTTGGGATCTCATCTCTTTAGCTCAGAACCTTGCAGACAGACATACCTATGTTAGGGAAGGCCAATGATTTAAATCTATCACTCATTTATCTCGTAGAAGGAATGAAATTAGGATGGTACATGGGTTTGTCTCTTCTCAGTGTACAGAGCTCTTTGACCCATGTCGCTTTAGTTTCCACAACAGCATTGTGAGAGTGGCAGGATTTTTCCTACTCATTTTGTGGATGCAGAGAATGAATAGTTTAGCTTAGGCAAGTGCATCACCTAGGCAGGTTTTGGGGAAGAATCTAGGTTCTTGGAGGAAGAAGCCAGGTTTCCATCTGAGCAGAACGGACTCTCAGAGATTACAATCAGGTCCCTTCATTTTATAGATGAGAGAGCTAGGGCCAAGAGAAGCACAGAAACCTTGCCCAAAGCTCTAATTAGCCTCAGAGCCAGGACCATAAGCCAAGTCCCTGGCTCTGATTCCAGTGGCTTTTCTGCTGTGGTGCTGGGCCATCTGGGTCTCACTCTGCTATCCATTTCACCTTGTATGAAATCAGCCTCCGGGAAGGATCCGACTTGTGTTTTCTGGGTTTAGGTCCAAAGAAGCCCCTGAGCTGTGTATCTCTAACAAGGCCTAGCATTGTTTACCAAGCGCCAGTTACATTGTTTCTAAGATATCTCAACAGTCATGGGAAGGAGGAAGCTACAAAGAACCCCAGCCAGAAAGGTGACTTTCTTTTTTAAAAGCCCCCATATATCATTTACTTGCAACTGTGCCTATTCATCCCATATCATAACACTGTAAAAATTGCGATTTTTGTTTTTAGTTTCAGAGATATTTCATTGATAGTCGTTTTTCACTGGGAATTTCATAAAGGTTCTTTCTATTCCAGACGTCTCATCATGAACAGTTGTCTCTATTATCTTTCTCTGGGAGGTACTGACATACATAAATATTGAACTTGGCAATTTGCAAAGTCAGTCCTCATCTGAAAAATTATCGTATATTTAAACTTAAACAAATTTAATAAACCACCTTTTCCAAACATAATAATAGAGGAAATGAAGCATTGTTGTGGAATATAATTCTGAAAAAAATTATAGTGAAAGGGGGGAAGGAGAACACTGTATTTCCACCTACTCAAAGCCGCTTTTGTGTTACCATTTTGCTTAAGCCTTAGTAGGTTTGTCACACCTTCTGAATGACCAAGGAAGGGTAAGAGTCATGAGTAAGGTGCTGAGAGAAATTATTAGCCCCTGGCATCGTCTCAAGCTGAACGGCAGGAAAACGATTCCAAAAGGCAAAGGAGCATTTGCTGAGTAAGCCGGAGGGGAGGCGTATAGTCGGCAGCCTTTGCACCTTTTCAGAATGTAAGGAGAAGGAGGAAGGACCAATCATCACAGCTTCTGAATTATACACCTATCTGGCCAGTCAGAAACGATGGGCCTAATTTGGGGAAATTCTGATTTTTACATGTTGGATGGAAGATGGGACTGGATGTGGTTGGGAGTGAAGAAGCCTTCTCTGCACCTATTCACTGTCTCATTATTTGGGACCAGCACCCTAATTTTAAACAGGTGGGTTTTCAAATTTATGTATTTTCTCTCCTTCTCTTTTCCTCTTGCTCAAACCATTCTACAAGCTGAATTCTCTTGTGCTCCTAAATATTTTCATGTCTAGTCTCACACAAAAAACAATTCCACTAAACCTATAAGAATGTTTTGACGATGGGATGTGTGTGCTCTTGTTTGGGAAGCCCTGTTTTCACTCACAGGGGTGACGAGGACAAGCACCTGTTGAGTTTATTAACCTCAAATAGGAGAAACAAAGGATCCAGCATGTCGATTTATTCAGTGACTCTTCATGAAGCATCTGCTATTAAAATAAATTGTAGCCCTTCTTCTCTACTGGGGACTATTTCAGAGCTACTTGGTGGCACCGCCAGGGTGCTCACTTATTAAGGCAATGACATTTGGTGTAGCACCTTCTCTTTTCAAAATCACTACCAAATTCACTGAGTCATTCATCTCTCTCCCACCATCACCTGACCTTTCCACAGGCCACTGGCCCGCCTCCGACATTGGATTTGAAGTCATCCATTACTCATCAGAGTCAGAATAGGTTCATGCCCCGCTGTACTCATGTCCAATCTCCAAGATACCATTACCTCCATTCTGGAACCAAAACTTGAGACCATCCTTCTGTTAAGGAGCAAGCATTCTCTGGTTCTCTTATGGGCCTGAGAAGTGAAATTGCTCATTCTGAAGTTGGATTTTTCATTTATAATGAAAACGAGGCGCAATCTGGTGTAGATTCTGAAGTAGGACATGGGAGACCTGGTTTTTAATCCTGCCTCTGCTGTTGTTTAGATATGTGAGCCTTGGCAAGTCTCTTACCTTTCCTGGTTTCAGCTTTCCCATTTATAAAATGAGAGAATTAGACACTTGGGATCTTTAAGGTTCCCTCTCTCTCTCAATGATTGTAATCCTCTATACTCCTATAAATCTGGTCTCCTCTCATATCTAGCATGGACAGTAGCTCATTATTAAACATTTGCTTGAGCAGCAAGCACTGTAAGGCAAATGGCAACTTCACAGTCGGGACCGAACAAGCAGCAGTATTCTCAAGTAACTTTCACTCTCCTTCATTTTCTGGTCCAAGGTACCAGCTAGGTAATGGGAGGATAAGGGAGAGCACAGCCCACACCTATGGCTGAGATGTACTTTAAAGCAGGGGGCTGTGGGGTAAAATCATTAGACGAGGTACCTTACAAGGCTAATTGAGTTGGTATATTTAATTTATTGGTAGCATAACTTAGACAAGATGGGGAAGGGACCTAGTAAAAAGAAAATTGTAGGCTTGTAAAACCTGAGGCACGTGGACCAACACATTTATCTACCTGAGATAGTCACCCCCTTCAAAGGCCATCAGCAGAGGCTACCTACACAACATCTCATGGTTGCCTTAAGCAGATTTCTCTGGTTTAGACTTGTCTTCCAAGTCAATCAGCCTACATATCAACATATGGGGGAGTATAGACTGAGTTACAGATAGTACATGCTCATTAAATATTGTTTATGTCTGTAGATCTACTTTATATTTATACTATTGGGGTGGATACTTCCCTTTAAGGCCCAATAGCTTTGAGTACTTTTATAATGAAGCTATGAAATTATCTGCTCTCCCAGTATTCTGTACTTGTGTGTGAGACGCTATGGTGCATAGTCCTCAAGTTTAAAGAAAGGAGAATTTCACAAAACTTTGGAAACCTTTTTTATGGTTATGTGTAGAGATGGGAGACTGAGAAATAAAACTATGTCCAGTATGGGAATAAGATCTCTCTCTCTACATATATTTAAAATTCTGAGTCTCCAATCCTTATGTATAAAGATTATAATATTTTGACAGATCCCAAAGAAAGCACAATTGTAAGACCCATGGATCGTGATTTTCTGAGAATTCCAGGTACAGAATAGGCCCTCTTAGGATTTCCTGTTTTTCATTTGCTCTCCTTCGTTTCTTATTTTATGTCCAATAAAACTTCTCTTTAAGCGGGATCGCGTGTTAAGACAAACCAACTACAGAGCTAATGTATAGAGCATTAATTCTATAGAAATGCCCTATAAAAACCTAAAGAAATAAGACTATTAAAAGAAATCCATATGTCTCTGGAATTTTTATTTAAGTTTATATTAGCAATAATGACTTTGGTTCCAGAGAATTCAGTGAGGATTAATGACCAGCAAGGGGTCACTGGCCCCATGGTGCTTTGGGCCAAAACCTTTCCAAAGTGGACAAGAACTGGTCATTTATCCCAAGGAAGTGCCCCAAGGCGGGGTCCTTATCCTTTTGCCATCTGATTGTAATTTAACCTCAGCATTTAAAGGGCCCTTAGGAGCAGAGATACAATGGGTTGTGCTGTGGGTATTTAAAGTTTACTCTTGCCACGCAAGGCGTAATTGGGTATCATCCACTAGAATTGTCACAATAAAAGGCGACAATGGTAGTTTTTTCAAGCTGGGGTTCACTTATTTTGTGTCTGCAGATCTGCTGGTATATACTGGTGTCGTATGAATCCACAGAGATGATTATATTTGTGTTTCTGTGTTTGTGTGTGTGTGGGGGGGCGGAGTGCTTAAGATGCTCAGTGCAGGATAAACAATAAAATAAAACTGGATGGTAGAAAATTCAGTCACTTCTACTTGCAGCTCATCAAGGATGTAGTTCGGGTACAGATGACTCGTGTGGCTGGTGACTGGCATTGGTCGTGGCATGTTCTATACATTATTGTAATGACGAGTGATGACAGTAGCCGACATTTATTAAGCTAACAATTCTCTCATTTAATCTTTGCAACTCTGGTGAGAATTCTTCTTTCCTCCATTTTACCGGCAAGGAAACAAGGGCTCCAGGAGGCTAAGTGACTTGCCCAAGGCCAATCCTGCCACGTCCAACCCCAAAGATCAGGGTCTTAATCATGACACTCTTCTGCCTCTTTGTAAAAACGAACATTTCCATTTTCTGAGCACAGCCTGTAACATATTCATTTAGGCAAATTTCCATCCTTTGCTGGTATAATCGCTATTCCTTTTGTTGGTCACTGCTCCCCTGGGCTTCCCTCAAACATGGTCAGAGGTGCCCCGGACTTTTTAAAGATTGAAGAAAGGCCACATGGCCCTGCATAATTTGACTGAGACAGCTGTGCAGTGGGTTGTCTCATTTAAATTACAACCACAAGAAAAAAAAAAAAAGATGTGCCAGCCTTCATTGACACAAAGCTAAGGGCAGGAACACGAAACCATTTCCTGAACCTGCCCTGGGTTGCTGCCAAAGGTAAGCAGCCCCCGCTCAGCTCAGCGGGTCTCGCAGACCACGGAGGAGGCAGTGAGCTTCACTAAAACCATTAGCCCTCCCCAGGCCGCTACTGCACGCTTGCAGGCTCCAAATTCTCAGGGCAAAGGATATGTCCGGCTCTTAATTCCAGCTTGGAATGGCTGACCCAGGCAGGAACTTGAAGACAATTCATCTGAGAGTTAGGAAGAACAGCAAAGGTGTGGAATTTAAGAGTCTGGGGCTGCAGAGGAGTCTCACAGGCTGTGGCTCAGATTTAGAGCAAGCCCATTGCTCCGGGTTGAGCACTAACCCTTGTCAGCAATGCCCAAGGTTCTGAGAGAGGTTCATGAGACCTGACAAGCCCACTTTTAATACAGAATGTGTTATACGGTTTCATGTGTATACGTTTTCCCTGCCCCCCCATCCTTTGGAATTGAGTCAGATAGTCCAAAGGATAGCTTTCACATGCAATATTTTTCTCTTTGCTTTGAGATATTTAGGAGCTTTCCTGGGGCTGCAAAGCAATGAACATATTGGCTTGTGATTTCTTCTTTTTTGGGTGGAGTTCTCAGATTGTATCTCTTCCTCTGTTGAATGACTTTTAAAATAATTTACTTTGTTACTTTTTCCCTATCCTGTCTTTCCAACATTTCATTTGTAGTAGTTGCTTCCCAAATCAGGTTCAGGTTTTATTAAAATTATGATGTATTTCTGGGTGGGGTGCAGTGGCCTACACCTGTAATCTCAGATACTCAGGAGACTGAGGCAGGAGGATCACAAATTCGAGGCCAGCCTGGGCAAGTTAGTGAGAGCCTGTCTCAAAATAAAAAAAAATAAAAAGGGTCGTGGATGTAGTTGAGTGGTTGAGTATCTGTGGGTTCAATCCCCAGAAAAGAAAAATATTATGATGTATTTCTGAAACAAACATACTAACTCTTCCAGAAAAGTTCATTCCGGTGATAGCATTTTTTTGCATGTGAGTGTAGTGTGAGCCCCTGTGTGTGTGTGTGTGTGTGCCATGTAGGTTTGTGTAAACATATGTATGTAATATGATTTTTCTGTTACAACTATTCATGACAAAAGAACATATTTTAAGCCTGTCTTTTTTTTTAAATACACATTATGATAAAAAGAAGGTGGAGATGACTTTGCCTTTGTAGAGAAAAAGCATGACAACAGACAGCATGTGCTGGGAATGTGATGATGGAGGACTGCAGACCGGGTTGGCTGGGATGGAGGCCCACAGAGCGGGAACACTCTGTTTCTTGCCCCCCCTCTCAGTGCCTCTCAGTGGTGGCATTGTGGGGACTCATGAATTACTTCTTACAGTCGGGGCTCCTTGCTATAAATCCAACCTTGGTGCCGAGCGCGCTGTGGGCAGCTGAGCACAGAGCAGGGCCGGGCGGTGTTTGTGTTGTTGTTAGAGACACATTGCAAGTTCCTCCTGAACGGAAAGGCCCCGGCTCCAGTTTGTCGCCAGGGAAAGCCGAAACAGGAGTCGCACATGTGGAGAGGGAGAGGTTGGATGGCCCCCTGCAGGGTGGGGATGGCAAGGGGGGGAGTGCAGTCTGCAGGGTTGGGGGGATTTGTCTGGGGGGGGTGGAGATGGGACACTAAAGGGGGGTGGAAGCCAAGAAAATACCCCGAGGGCAACGAGCAAGAGGATGCCCTGACCCCTAAATTATGCACCCCCATTATATCTCACTACTTGTCTGAATGTTTGAGAGAATTAAAAAAAATATACCCTTTATCATATGGCTTTAAAATGATTTTCTTTTCCAGGATATCCTGTGTCTGTCTCTGAGTGGGTTTTTCCTGGGTTAGTTGGTTAAGAGACGTCTCCTATCCCTTTAAGAGGTAAAAGCAGAAACAAATGTAAATGTAGAGACTTTAACACTTCCCCCCTTCCTAACATTCATATAATTGCTGTTAAGCCACATTGAAAACCCTGGGGCCTGGCGTGCACCAGGGTAAAGTTACATTTCACAAGCAGAAAATTGACTCACCACTTAGGAAAATTGGCTACCAATTATGTGTCAAAGGCTCTAAAGTCAGACCTGAGGTTTTCTTTTTGCCAGAATGTGAAATTCAAAAGAGCACAGGCACCCAGCTTTGTCGCTGCTGCTCCTTCCTGGGAGACACTCCTCGGCAGGCCGGTTGTATTTCTGTTTCCTTCCCAGGCTCCTGGGCCCTGGTGGGGAAGGAGGACCCCTGGCTGGACCTGCCAGCCGCAAGGGCAAAATCAACTAATAGTTAGAAGTTCCTGTGTAAGAATGTTAAAAATATGCTTGTGGCATGTGTTGAGAGACAGTCACCCGTGACCTAGTGCAGTTGACCAAAGGTCTGAGAGCATGAGCTGAGGCTCCCAGGACTGAGGGGAGCTGGAGAAAGAAGGGGTTTCTGAAGGCTGCAAAAGAGGGGACGCCTGCTGTCTCTAGTCACACTGTGGTCACACCCACACCATATGCATAAATTTCCTGTTCTGGAAATTTATTGATCCTTCCTGCGTAGGAGGAGCCACCTGGGCAGGAGGGACTGGTCCCAGGAAGCAGGGTCTATTGTCCTGGATGGGGACATGGTGGGGGATGTGGGGAGTGGAAGGCAGAAGGGAGAACAAGAGGAAGACAGAGAGACAGAGACAGAGCCACAGAGATGGGGCAGAGGCAGGGCGATGCAGAGAGAAAGGGAGAGAGGGAAAAGGAGAGAGGAGAGAGGACAAGAAGAGAGGGGAGAGAAGGGTGAGAGAGAATTTCTTGGCCCTCCCCCACTGTCCTCTGCTTCTCCTGGGTCCACTTTCTTGACACAGGCCTTGTCTTCTTCCAAGGCCTGCTTTGTGTTTCTGTCAGTGTGGCTTCATCCCCAGTTTTATTTTTTTAATGCCACGAAATTAAACCTTAGATTTAGTGCTTCATTTTCTGCCTCTAGAGGGAGAGAAAGAGAAAGTATCAGGACCCGCCAAATTGAGTGAATTTGCTGGGCTGTGTTGCAGGGAGTTAGGGTATTTTTTTTTTTTTTCAGGATAACCAGGATGCAAAATCATACTGGAGATGATCCCAAGATAAGCACCCCTCCCAAGAACAGGATGTGATATGTAATGATTTTAGTGAGAAAAACCATCCTTGTTTTGCCTTCTGGGAAATCTTATGCTAGCTATTTCTGTTTGAATTTAACTTTGGATAATTTCCAGAGTTCTCAAGAACCAACTACCTTAAATCCTCAATGCTTTGGACAGAGAAGACTGTTTTGTCTGAAGGACAGCACTTCTGGGGCTGTATCCCCCCCTAAAACATCTCATTTCAAGTTAGTTCTGGCTTCTCTGCTGGAACCAAGAAAAGAAAGCCTTTATAATTTACAGAATACTTAATTTACCCCAACATCTTTATTGAATTTAAAAATGTGTGTATGTGAGTTTTTCCTGACTTATCAGTTCAGAACACATGGATGTTTATGTTTTTCTAATCATGACTCAAATGTTTTGAGTGGATTTTTCCCCCTCCATCATCCTACGTATCTGAGAGATCTTTTCTAATTTCAAGAATCTCACAGGGTCCTGTAAGTGATGCTTAATTAGAGAGGCCTTCTATCCACTAAGTATTTTCTTAAATGTATAATTGATTGTGCAAGGAAGGAAGAGCTGCAGGAGTGGAAATCATACATCATTTCATTATTAATGGCAATGTCTAAATAAAATGCAGACTTTGTCATGCTAATGGATAGCTGAGTATATTTAATGTTAAATCAGAAGCTTTTATTTTTTCCCCCTTTCTGTTCTGGGATCATTTTAGGAACTTAAGTAGCATTTAATATATTGATAACCATGGTCTAGCATGCTGCACCAAGGTTGGCAAAAAGAACCAACTCAAAGTCCAAAGAAATTGCAAGGGAATGGTGTGACAAAATGAATAATTTGGGAAGCCGTATACATTAGCTCTTTTTTACTACCTGTGAAGAAGCGGGATTTTGACCTGGGTTTCATCCGGAAGGTGTGTATTTAGCACTTACTATGTACTGGTCCCACTGCAGCAGTCCACAGCTGTTCTCATAGAGCCGCAGATCTGGAAGTGTTGTTGCAAGGCCCCCGTCCTCTCGGCAGTGTGGAACTCATTAGGCAGAGTGCAAGAGTAACTCGAGGATACTGGAGTGGCTGGTTTCCATCAGAGGCTTAGTTTGAGGTTCCACAGAAAGTAGGCCTTCTACAGGATTTGGAAGCAGGTAGTTGATGTGGGCATGATCCTATGGAGCAGGAATTGAGAGGGAGAGGTGTGAGAGTTTGCAGAGAAGAAAAACTAAGGTAATAGTGGGCTATCCAAGTTGCTGCTGAGACCATAGGTGCTTGGTCCCATTGGGATTCCCTAAGGGCAGAGTAAGATGTGCCTCTTAGTATTATGTCCCCAAAGGACAAAAGGCTGGGGTATTTATTTCTTGGCTCCTGTCCCCCATTGAGGGTTGTCCCTGGCTACTTGGGACCAGACCAGGCGAGACCTTTAGAGTTGGCATGACGTAGAAGGAGGCCTTCTTATGGTGGGACATGGCCAGGTGAGAGATGTGGCTGAAATCTAGGTGCGGCCCAGGGATGTGGGCGGGTGCCAGAGGCATCTGTTCCAGAAGTTCCTAGGGGGAGGGATTCTGGTGGTGCCCCATAATCCATCCTTTGTTCTTTTTGAGTACCTACTGTGTGCTTGGGCATAGTAGGCATTGGGTGATTCTTTGTTGGGTCCATCACTGAGTATACAAGCTGAGGAATAGCAAATGTTTATGGGTGCTCCTGTGTCTGGAACCCAGGCTGTCTTCTTCCTCTGTGTCCATGCTGTCAGACCAGGTATGGTGATTTTGCTTTGGAAAATATGACACTAACATATGGAAAATATGGTACTTACTTTCTTTTTTTTTTTTGCGGTACCGGGGATTGAACGCAGGGGCGTTCTACCTCCGTGCTACGCCCCTGGCCCTATTTTTTTATGCTTTATTTTTGAAACCGGGTCTCACGAAGTTTCAGAGGGCCTCACTAGGGAGGGAGGGAGGGAGGGAGAGAGAGAGAGAGAGGAGAGAGGAGAGAGGAGAGAGAGAAATCGTGCGCGCACTCGGGTCCTCTGGTCTCCGCCTTCCAAAGTACTGGGATTACAAGCGTGCACCACCACGCCTGGCCGATACTTACTTTCTAAGAAGTCCAGGGGATAGAAGGGTGCACAAGACATAGCCCGAATGTCACGTCTTCAACCTGAAGTGCAGACAGTCCTGGAGTGGGCTCTGTTAGGTGTGGAACGTTTATCCCTCACCAAGAAGCAAAGATCAGAGAGCAGGTTTTGATGGGAGATTTTGGGGGAAATAAGCCAAGAAGATTTCTGAAAGCTTTGGGAAGGGGATACTGCAGAAGGAGGGAGGATAACAGTACATGGGGTATATGGCAACTGGTGAAAGGGCTGAGGTCAGTGTGTGCGGGCCCTGGAGGACATAGGAAGAGGTGTGGGGTTTCTTTTGTAGGAAACCATTTTTATGTAAAGTGTGTGTGTATGTGTGTGTGTATGGGGGTAAAATCCATGGTGATGAACTTAGTGCGTACAGCCATGAACTCAGTTCTTCTTAGGCCTGCTCATCTTCCTCATAAGACTGAGACTCCTCTGCCCTTTCACTTGTGGAAACCTGGGAGTTTTCCATGCTGTGATCCTGTCCCTCACCTCCCTCGGTCACACTAGTCATCTCTCAACTCTGTCTCCTTTGCATGATCCTTGCTTCCTCTACCCAGCTCCTGCCATCTCTTCAGATCAGTGTCTCCACATCTATTCTGTCTCTCTGGACCCCTTTCCCTCCATGCAGGAGCCAGAGGAAGCTTTCCAGAATTCAAATCTGACCATGCTGACTCCTAGCCTCAAACCCATCAGTGTCCTAATTCCTGTTCTTAGGATGAAGGCCAAATCCCTTGCTCTTATGCTCTTCCCGTCACTTCTCCCAGGGATGCTCCGTCCTCTCTTCAGTAAGCTCACTTCACCCATCAGATGAACTGGTCAGTTCCCAGTAGAGGATGCTGTGAGCTCTGTGTGGCCCAAGGCTGTGGCTGTGGGTTCACTGGTCCATTCCTACTGACCAGCACAGTGCCAGACACTTTGTGCTAAAAAAAAGCATCCAGTAAACGAGTCATTGGGTGAAGGGGAATCTAACTTGTAGCTGTGGGAGAACACGAATCCCATCAAGCGGTCTACTGGAGCTGGCTTGCATAGACATGAGAACCAATTGAGTGAATCTCTTCCCTGCTCTGTTCAGTGATATCATGTTGGTAGCTTGAAATCATTTCTGGTAGAAGGATTTACACCATAAAAATTGGCCAACACTACAAAGTAGTACCGCACCAACACTTAATCAGAATACTACCAATTGTGTCAGTCATGGTCCCTACCAGATCTTATGTTTCTCAAACTTTCTTTTCAATCTGAGTCTTTGTTATCAGCTTCCTGGAGGGCAGAGACCACATCTTATTAGGCTCGGAATCATCAACCTGTAACAGAATGTGCAATTCAATAAGCATCGATTTTTTAAAAAGAAGCCAACTAGTAGCTTGAACTTCAGTCACGTTGTGTTGTGTGTCTTACCTAACGTGTTTCTTGAGAAATGGATTTTGAAATACTTTGACCACTTTGGGCCTCTCTGCATCCACCACTCTTCTCATACATTCTACTCACATGAGAGAAGCATGTTTTAAAAAGCGGGATTCTTGACTGGGCACAATGGTGTACACCTGTAATAACAGATAAGAGTCTGAGGCAGGAGGATTGCGAGTTTGAAGCCAGCCTTGACAACTTAACAAGATCCTATCTCAAAATAAAAAGGGCTGAGTATGTGGCTCAGTGGTAAAGTACCTTGGGTTAAATTCCCAATGCTACAAATAAAATAAAAAGGAATATTGCCATCATGGACCAATTGACTCAATAGCTAAATTCCACAGTAAAGCTAGTGAGTTTCATTCAACATGATTTTTTGAGGGCCTTTTTTTGGAGAGACTCCATTGCCCAGATACTAGTGCAAAAGTGGCCTTTCTTGCTCTCAGATCTCTGAACGTATAAACGTGCAAAGAGAGAACGAACCAATAAGATGTGTTAGATGGTGGGATAGAGTGTCAGGATAATAGCACTGGGGACTGGTTAATTCTGTGTGGAGTCAGGGAGAGTAAAGGAAAAGTTTTTTTTGTTTGTTTATTTTTGTAGTACTGGGGTGCTCTGCCACTGAGCTACATCCCCAGTCTTTTTTTTTTTTAATTTTGAAACAGGGTCTCTCTAGCCCAGGCTGGCCTCAAACCTGCGACCCTCCCATCTCAGCCTCCCAAGTACTGGGATTATAGGTGTGTACCACTGCATGGGGTGAGAAGTAATATGTTTGAGTTGAATGTAGAGGGCTATGAGGAGAGGTATAGGGAGCGGAGCACAGAGGGAAGGAAAAAAAAGTTGAAAAGTTATGTGATGGGGATGGCCCAGAGATGATGGCTTGGGAGTACTGGGGGCACCCATAGAGGGGAGCCGGCAGGGAACTGGGTCAGATGGGCTCTCAAGGGGAAGGAAGAACAGAGTGAAAGTGAACTGCCTGGATCATTTTTGCAGTCACCCCCTTTTTTGGTGGGTAGATGGGAGAATTGAAACGATCTAAATATGGTTCTTAATGTTCATGTTATCTTGACTAATCTTGATAAGACTTTATGACAACTTTATCGCAGGCTGCTGCAGTTTCAATAGAAATCGGATTGTAGGATGCACAATTTGATTTAACCAAACAGCTTTGGACTCGCATCCTATTTCATTGTCCCTGAGTTTCATTACTGTCCTTGTCGGCAGCCTAATTCCATTTCTATTTGACTCACTCATTAAGTACCTTAAAATTATGCATGTAGTAAATTCACAGGATAACATATGCAAATAAGAAGCACCCCCACCTCACTCCTAAATAAACATTGTGGGTTTGTTAAATAAATGTGTGACTTTCAGATCATTTCTTTTATGTAATGAAATTGTAGCCTTGCACTTCCAATACTGCTAGGATTCTTTTTTTCCCCTTCCTTTAAGTACAAGGAGAAAAAAACACAATAAAAATATTTTCATTTTGAGTCAGAAATAGTGTGTGAGGGAGAGGGATGAAGGGGAGGGAGGGACTGTATGCAGTTTCTTTTTTTGGTTTTGGCAAAAAGGGATAGTTCCCATCGATTCAACTTGGCTAAGAGAAGCCTTCAGATAAGAATTTTTGAGATCACTGACTCTTCTCCACTTAAAAATTAAAAAAAGAAGAAATTAAAAATGATCTGGTTTTGAATGCCAAAAGTCTATCGTTTGATGTTGGTTTTCGGAAGTTAGATAATAAACCACAGTTTCTTTTTTTTCCCTTTTTTTTCCAAGAGGACTCACTTTATAAAGCCTATCTTACTTTATAATATAAAGGAGGAAAACATAAATAAAAGACACTCAAATATTTATACAGTTATTCAAAGGATTAAATGTATTTGTTAAGGTCAGAAGGTTATTTAATATTTTCCCTTTCTTTTGAGTCTTTGTTTTTAGCTCTGGTACATCGAGGATATTTTTTTCCTGTGGCTTTGTTTGTATAAATTATCTAATTCTCTTATCCTTATGAAGTAACTTTAGAAATATGCAAATACAAATGAATGAGAGAAAGGAGACATGGTATAGATGAGATAAAGAATTTTTTCATAATAACTATGCTCTTTATATTACAGTGCTTAGCACTGCATATTATTAAATAGGCAACAAAGTAAGTTAGTAACAGTCTTCTTATGGGACTCATAGATAAAAATCTCAGGGACCTATACTGTAGAAGAGTATAATTTTATCTAAATTTGTGTATTATATGAATCCTGAGTGGCAGTGTACATGTTCACACATATTTTCTCCAACGTGACTTAAACTGAGGACAGAGTGGAATGATTAGCTTACATGTTAAAAATGTAATGAATTTTTATTTGTCAGGAGTCTGAATGAGTTCTGTTAACTTTCTTCTGCACGCCAGCTAGGATTCCCCTGTGAAACAGACCAAACTTTTCTTCTAAGATGTGGTTTGTTTAATTATATCGAAGTTTAACATCCAGATAGAAGTTTCTGATAGGTTAGAACAACAATAGCGACAACTGTCACACCACCTCCAATAACCAACAGTTCACTGGAAGATCCCAATATTGTAGTTTCTCCCCAATCTTTCCCTATGTTGTGATACTTTGCCGGTTAGTAAATAGAGGTGGGGCCCAACCATTCTCCATTAAGATCACCATCAGTTTCTACTTAGGGTGAATTAAATTTCTCTTCGCAAACATTGATGTGCATTCTATGTAGTTAAACATGCTGGTGAATAGATCATTTCTTCATCTGGCACACACGGAACATCATTTTCAGATACCATAACACAGTTATGATCAATAGTTTTATTCAACAATTATGTGTTGTAGAAAGTCCCTGGGGGATTGTATAAAGTGGTCTCTTCTCTCAGAGAACTTCTCACCTTATGTCATTTTTCTGTGATTCAGAGGATGCCTTGGTGACTCGCTGTGAATTAGGGTCATAATTATGACTCCCATTTATCATTGTACTGTGACTGCGCAA
The DNA here is from genome assembly GCA_004027185.1 of Glis glis. NCBI lineage: Eukaryota > Metazoa > Chordata > Mammalia > Rodentia > Gliridae > Glis > Glis glis. The sequence goes on from PVJS01000334.1 coordinate 24,589, forward strand.
GTGCTGGTTAATAGAAGATTCAGAATGATAGAATGCAGGATAAATCACATCACCTTTTCCTGGAGTGGTGTCTTGGTGAGCCAAAGCAGAGGCAGAGTGGATGCCAGTATCATTTCCATCTGCAAGCCCTCATGACGCATGGAGTGTGCTGAGACATTTATGGTTTTGTTGCTACCATCAATACCTTTGGCAGAGTCCTAAACCTATTTTGGTCTCTTTCTCTCTCACTTTTTGCTAGCTATTTCCAGCTGTTTATTTTTTATCTTGCTTCAAGATGTTTAAATGAAAGACATAATTTGAATCTGAATTGTGGTTGTTATCAGATCTGGCTAGAACAATAAGATGATGATAGCCAATTGGGATCTCTTGGCTGCATATTTTGTGCTGAATTACAGCGAGGGTAAGTTTGAAGTAGCAGTTCATTCATCCATTTAATGAGGACCTACTATGTGCTGAGCAAAGACTGTTATAGACAGTCTAGTGGGAGAGGCAGTCACTCACAGAATCACATAAATAAGGGCAAAATTAAACTTATGTTAAGTGCTGTGAAGGAAAGTACAGGAGAATGATATGAATGCATATACAGGAAGAAAAACTGGCTTGGTGAGGATTCAGGGAATGTGCCCCCAAGGAAGTTATGATCAAACTGAGAGCAAATCTTTCATGTCTGTATTCTCCACTTAGAACCCAGTGCAGCTGAGGAGAATCATCATGGACACTGGGATCTGGTAGATGGGGACTCCCAGCCTCCACTGCTGCTAATGAGCCCAGTGACCTTAGACAAATAACCTCATCTGTTTGAAACTTGGGTTTTTTATCTGCAAACTAGGGAAAGCAACCTGCATCCTGTGGGGTTGTTTCATGTTATGGAAACGTTACATTTTTTAAATGCCCAATTCATTGCATTAATAGGTACTTAATAAATATCAGCTACTATTATTATCTCATTTATGATACAATATGAGTTATGTAAATCAGTCCTTATCATTTCCAGAGAGATCTTTTTAAAGAGACCTTTACTAACCATGCTGCCTAAAGCAGCTAACTAGTAACTCCCTATCACGGCATCTACTTAACTTTTAATCTTTTTTACTGTGAAAATTTGATAAATAAGAACAAATCTACATATCACTTATGTCAGGAAGTTGCCAAAACCTTTGATCCCTTCCCTGAACTTAAGAACTTAGATGTTTAACAATTTAAGATATTAATAAATATGAAGTCTATGATACCATTCTATTTAAAGATGGATTTTAAAAAAAGCAAGTAAAAAAACCATGGTAATTATTTTAAGCTTCAATACAGTTTTTATTGCTGGGGGACCAAGAGACAAACATACATACATATAATGTACACACAGAGAAAGTATTTACCCTCTTTGGGAAAATCATAGTATGTTTACACTTATTTGGAGGAAATAGTTTTCTAGCCAGAATGATATTTGGGATAGTATTTAAATTCATTGATCACAGTTTTAGGTAAATAAACACTAAAGTAGGGTCAGCTTTTTTTTTTTTGAGGAACTGGGGATTGAACCCAGGAGCATTCGACCTCCAAGCTACACCCCCAGCCCTATTTTTATTCTTTATTTTGAAACAGGGTCTCACTAAGTTGCGGACGGCCTCACACAGTAGCTGAGGCTGGAGGCGAACCTGCGATCCTCCTGTCTCAGCCTCCCAAATACTGGAATTACAAGCATGCGCCACCACACCTGGCCCTGTAGGGTCAGCTTTGAGACATATGTAAGAGGAGTGGGTTTGGGCTGGGATGCTGGAGGCAGGCTGGCTGCTAGCCCAGCTTTTGCCTTGGATGGGCTGTGCACCTGGGATGTGCCTATTTTGCTTTTCTGGGCTTCAGTTTCCTCACCTCTAAGTCAAGTGGATGAAAAGACCTCTGAAGTTAACAGTCCTAGGCCTCTGTGATCTGTGTGGTCCTCTGAGATCCAGGTCCCTTTGTGAGCAGAGGATGCAGGCAAGAGGCAGGCTTCCAGGGAGTGAGAGAGGATGCCCGCAGGTGTGCCTCCCTCAGTGCAAACCTACTGTCTCTAATGGGTTGGCACCTACAGCAAGCTTCTTTGCATGGGAAAAAGTTCCCTTCCAATTACACAGCAGTTTTGTGGTGGCTGAGGGCTATAATGGGAACGCTTTGCAGCCAAAGCACTCTCATTCATAAATTCCACTGTGCTACTCTCTAATTTTTTCCCCTTCTCTTTTGGATAGATCAGTATGCTGTGGTTCCCTCCACCACAGCCATGCAAGCGAGAGTGAGTAGTTAAATATTGCCATAACCCTTAAGGCTCTGCAACACTCGGACATGACAGTGTCAATCATCAGCAATATTCGGTGCAGTAAATAGAAGTGAACTGACCCTTCCGATACCTTCCTGGAAGCTATCTTTATCATGATGTACAGGAAGAAGCTAAAGATGGGAGCTGGTTTGTTTCCAGTTTATGGGTTTCTCTGGCAATAGGTATTTTTTTTTCCTGGTAAAAGCCCTCAGTTCATCACATACAGCCAGATGCATATGCTGAATGTCAACCTCTTTATGCAGGTGTGAATATCTATTGCAAATTATGGAAATTTAGGCTGCTTTATTTTTAAAAAACATTTCCTACATCTGTTTTTGTAACTTGCATTATTCCTGGGTGCCCTTTTTGGAAGATGACTACGATGCAGAAAGAAAAATCAAAGTAAATATTGTTCAAAGACATAAAATACATAAAATAACCACACAGAATCCATAGGTGACACAGACTATTTTAGTATTTATTTATTTTTTAAGCACGGGAAGTACATTCCCTTGAAGCCAGTGTATCAGTCTTTTTAGCAGTGATCGGAAAGATTTATGCTTCATGAAAATCCTATTCCTCTGAGAATCTATACCCTGCGTTTGTGTCACTATATATATTGCACAGAGCATTAAAAAGTTAACACTTGCCTTCTGCCATGGAGTGTTGGCTGTGTATTCATGGCAGGAATGAGAGATATTGCAATTAGATTCAGCATAGCTGTAATTTCAGAAATACTGTAAGCTTACGAGGGCACGGGGATTGGGCCAAGCTCAGTTCAAATGACCATAGATGTCTACAAGGATAGGTAGCACATTGCGATAAGTCAGCTGTGGATCATAACTCTGCCCAGGGTTTGCCTCTGTCTTTTCCTTTAAAAAAAGATGACTGTTCCTCTGTAGATATGTAGCCCAGAGTCTGTTTCTAAGCAGCCACAATAAAATCTGTTTATTGGTGTCTCTTGTCTACATACAGCCACCTGTCTAAAAGCATCAATTCACATGTATAGAGTGGTCTCTTCTCTCCTGCATAAGCATGTGTCACTCCACCAGCATCAAGGAAAGCCGTGTGCTCACCAGCAAGAGAATAGATTCATATGCTGTGAAAAGCTTGGGAATTCTGATTTACGGTCTGTGTTGGTTTTAATGGATATACCTACAACAGCCAGAGAGCTAAAAAACTGGAAGGTGTTAAAAATAAAACATTTTGCCATGGAATATATTGCCTGCTTGTTAGTTAAAAGCACTACCAGGGAGCACGTTTTAGTTAAATTTGGCTGTGTTAAAAATACATGTGGAATGTCTTTGCCTTCTCCTTTTCCCTCTCACTCTCTGTATGTCTTGAGGAGGCGTTCCCTGTTCTCAGGGACTTGCCGCTTGGTGACCCCTAGGGCACCCAGGGTGGACATTCTGTGTGGCTTGAAGTGAAACTAAAATGAAAGATGAAAGCAATTCTGAAAGATTTCGAGATAGGATGTTGCCGACTTGGCTTCAGAAGAAGAAAGAGGCAGAGCAAGCGGTTTTCCTTGCGTCGCTTGTAATCTGGATCATAGTCCTTCTGGTGGTTGCCTCGGTGGATAGAAGGTAGATTGTGCTTTCAAACCCTGTGTGCCAGGGCTCAAAGGCCTTTGCAGATCGCTGATTAAATATTTAAGTGTTTCCTCTTTCTGTCTCTCTCAGCCACAGAGCCAGCCCGAGAGCAGCCTTTTCTAAGCCCAGTGCGGTCCCAGTGTGTGGCCGACTGGTTCTTAGGTTTACATGCCAGGGTCACGTCAGCTTCATGGTGGCTGATTATCCTGTGGCAAGTGCCCCTCGTCCACAGCTGAGGGCCCCAGTGGTTACAGACACAAATGTTAATGAAGACACCTGGATCCCTCTCCTCCTGGGGGGGTATCCTTAATTGAGGTGACATTAAAAAAATTGCAGCACTTTAAAGAATAGTGACTCTTGGAGCAGAAAACACTTTTTGGCATAAAATTAGGATTACCCCTGGCAATGCATTTGTCCTGTTTTGTCCTTTTTTAAAGGTGTCCCAGTAAACATGTTAAACCTAGCCATATACACCAAGAGTCCACGGGCTTCGTTATTAGAAATGCCTGGTTCTACTCATTTGATGTTTTATGGTTTACGTGTTTCTACTCTCTGCCCTGTTCTTGCTTTTAGGTGAGCATGAATCCAATCCAGAGGGCCAGGTTTAGCTATCCCAAGATCTCTCAAGAAGGAATAATACTATGAGTTGATTTTAAGTTTCGTGGTAAAACTGCTTTTTTTTTTTTTGCAGTACCGGGGATTGAACCCAGGGGCGTTCTACCTCTGGGCTACACCCCCGGCCCTATTTTTTATTCTTTATTTTGAAACAGGGTCTCAATAAGTGCGGAGGGCCTCACTAAGTAGCTGAGGCTGGCCACGAACCCAGATCCTCTGGGTTCTTGTAATCCCAAGTACTGGGATTACAAGCGTGCACCACCATGCCCGGCTAAAACTGCTTTTAATATTTAAATAATTCTGCCTCTGAACTGGGGGAGCTTCAAATGAAAGAGTCATTTAATAGTGAAGTTACTCTAGCAACTGGCTTTTCTACTTCTTTCTTTCTGAAAATCTGGAATGGCGCTAAAAAATAAAGTATAATGTAATATTTAAAGTAAATATACCTGGGGCCTGTGAAAATCCTCCTTCACAGCATTTGTAGGAAAATGTAATGCATGCAAAAGTATACAGTAGTTTATATAGTAGTTTTATTTTAACTAGTACAATATAACAACCTGACATGCTGTGAAAAATAAATAAGTTTTTGAAAATGCATTTTCCAAGTATGAAAGTAATATTGAAAAACGACTGAGGTAATCACTTTTGTATAGATTCTGAAAGTGGAAGAGAGGAGAAGAATAATTTATGGTTTAATGCATAGGGTTATAGAAAGGTGTGAAAGATTTCCTTTTTTTTTTTTTTTGCGGGACCAGGAAGGATATGCTGTGTGCCATTTTGCAAGAAGACTCAAGGAACAGGGCTGACTTGCAAGTGAATGCTTGCAGGAGTCTTGGCCAAGTCATTTATACCACGGACTCTTTTTGTTTTGGTTTTGGGGTTAGCAGATTGAGTAAATGGATTTCTTTTTTATTCCTTGGGAGGAAAAACGACCCTTTTGGCTGTTAAATTCCAATTTTCTGAAGGAAGTAAACATTCCATCTTGGGCTTCTCACACATTTAGATAAACACCCCACTTTGAATCATATAATGTTTATCTTGGAAGGAAATAGCCTCTCCATTTTACAGATGGGGGCCTAGAGCAAAGGCAGTTTGCCCAAGGTTGGGAAGCTAGTGGCCACTGGAACTAGGCTTTCTTTCTACCCAATCCCATTGTCCGTCCTGGTGAGAGTCAAGGGGAATCTCACATTTTCTCAGGCAGTTAGGTGCTCAGACACTAGGTCAGGGGAACAAGGATTGTATTGTTGATAGTCTTGCTAATAGGTCAGGTAGCCCACAGGTCATGGCACTGTGGAGGAATGCTCAGAGGCAAGGTCTTAGCCGCCCTCCCCTTAGTCTCTATCAGCCACCCTGACCCCCAGGCCTTCTTGAAGAAACATACAATCTAAGCCCACACTGTGTTTGCTTGCTGAGGAGCTAAAAGTATCTCCTAGATGCATTTGCTAACTCTCCTCACCTGTACTCAACATAATCATGCCTCAAACTTCTCTTCTATGGAAATGCTGGGGCCACCATTGTGTCAGATTATGTTTAAATAGTTTGACCTGGGCTTTGCTGTCCCTTTTTGGTACCAGTAGCTAGGTCCACCTTGACCAGAGACACACACCAAGTGCTGTGTGCAGTGTGTTTCCATCACTCTGAACCTCATTATGATGTATAATTACAATGCACCAATAAAAGTGTATTTTGAAAAAGTTATTTTCATTGGCTCTAAAAGTATAAAATACCTGAGCTGTTACCTAAGTGCTAAGTAAGAAGTGATGGGAGAAGGTGGGTTTCCTTCCTCATCTCCCTCCACTGCTTCTCAGACTTTTTGACTTTTTGCCATGAAGTTTTTAGCTCAAAGGAAGAGGAGATTGAGTCTACTTTGCGTCTACCATGATGGCGGACCATGGGTTAGTGGGGAAAGGATCACTGAGATAAGCCATGCAAAGATTATGAATCCGTGGGACAACAAAGGACAGAGAAGGATGAGGGTCAACATCAAGACACTCCCTTCACAGTGTCCCCAGCAACCATGGCAAGTCCTTCAGCAGTGGCCTTGGTAGCCAGCATGGCATCTCCTGTCACCCTGGCACTGTCCATGAGCCTAGGTGAGGGCACTTGGACAGAGACAGTCCTTGCTAATGGGCTTGGACCCCAGTCCTGTTTCCCTAGAAGATCTGCAGGTGCTGAGGTGGCCAATGGGAAGGTGCAGTGGTCCTTATTGCCAAGGAAGCTTGGGAAACTCAAGAGATGATCTTATCGTCCCACCAGAAGCAGCATATCTGGAATTGGGGACCCATCCCTGATGAGATGATTGAGCAGTTGACATGTGGCTATGACATCCTTTTCATCTGATCTCTTACTCCCTTCTCTCAGTTCCCTTTCCTGCATCAAAATTCTATCTGTTTTCACTCTGCCTCATGCAGCCAGGACTCCCTAAGGCCCACGTCTTTGCTGACCAGGGCAAGGTGATATAAACAGAATGAAACAGTTTTATCCCCTCCATCACTGGCGGGGGGGAACTTCCATTTTACATCTTTGGGGAGATCAACACAAGGACTAGATTTTCAGTGCTAAAGTACAAGGTCCTCTAAACCCAGGAAAGAGGGTTGTTTTTGGGGGGGAAGGGGTGGTTATCATGATACTTTTATGTGTATATGAAACTAGGAAGGGCAATACTATGGAAAGTAAATTTTGATGCCACCCCCAACTGATCTTTAGTCTCTCCACTCAAAAATTGAGGCTGAAAATGACTTCTTACCTATGCACATAAATATTTTGGGATCTGATTAAATACTAATGGTGGCAGCCAACATCACTCATTGCAACACAACTGTTGTCCTTATGTGTAGATGAGGACAGCTGGAGTGTAGAGAGACCAAAGTGACTCTTTCAAAGTCTGCAGTTAGTTTGGTAGAAAATCTGGGATTTGAATCCAGGCAGTTTAATTTCAGCATCTGGGTATTAAACCACGACGCTATGCCACCTCCTTCAACTATGGTCCAAGCTCCTCAGTTCTGTGATTTATAATGCACAATTTCTGTGGATAGCTTTTGGTCTTGTCTAATATCCGGTGCTACCAGTGAGATTTTCTGAGTTTCCTCCTGAAGTTTACTTTTCATTTATTTTGGTGGGTTTTACTGATGCTCCATCTTGTAGAAGTCAAGTCGAGAACTTTCTGGTGATTTAACTTTTCCCTTTCTCGTAAGCTTGCAATTGTTGATGGCTGCCAAGCCCTTGTTTTTATTGTTTCCTGATGAACCAGCCATCAGAACTCAGCTGACTTGGGGTTTCTCTCTCTCTCTCTCTCTCGGCTTCAAAGAGCCAATAATATAATTAGGCCATAAACACGGAGAATACCTATGGCTTCTGGCTCCTTTTTGATTTTCTAGTAGGACATATTCTCAATCCTTGATGTTCTCTGGTGCATGTCTCCCGAAGGGCTCCATGGCAAGCCAGCATAACTGAGTGGTCTTTGTGTTTATGAAGGAGAAAATGAGGCTAGGGCCCAGTCCTGGATGGGCCAGGTAGGCAGGAACCACAGGGCAGAAGGATCACGTGCTTTGCCCTCGGTTTTTATTACCTGGAGCTCCATCTTGAATCTCTGGGTGGATTGAAATCCTATATTGAGGCCAAAAGTGAAAGGAAAACCAGGACAAAGAAATCTTCGGGGCAAGGGGCGGGGCTTGCTTAGCAAGAGCAATGGAAAGCAACGACAGGGAAGTCGCTTGTATCTTTGCTGCCTAATATGTGTAAAGCGTTGGTACAGGCAAGATGGAGTTAATTCAATAAAATAAATATAAAATACTCTCTCCTCTGTCAGGCCCGCTGGAAGCGGGTCAGGGGTCACTGAGCTGCTTCACTGGAGCACTAATCGATTTGCTGTCAAGGTGGCCTGCTGGGGTTTCGAGCGGGAGAGGAATTGAGAGGCGCTCTGGCCCAATTTCCATAATTGCTCACTGCCTTTAGTGTACAACCTTTTATGAAACACAAAAAATATATCATGGAATCGTATTGATTAGCCATTGGGCTGAATAATTCACTTAGTATTTATTACCTGACCCCAAGAGGTTAAATAAATCCACTTTCTAACTTGGGTTTGTGAGAAATATTACTTATTCATTGAAATGTGGGCTGATTATTGCACAATAGACCTGTATCTTTGTTTCTTGATTTTGCAATCAAGATTAATTCTTTTTACATTTTGGGGCCAACAAGTCAAAAAAAAAAAAAAAAGAAGAAGATGAAGATGAAGAAGAAGAAGAAGAAGAAGAAGAAGAAAGGAAGACAGAAAAGAAAAAGAAGAAAAGTAGAGGAAGGCCTGGTTTGAGTGTTCCCTAAAATAAGCCAAATAATATGACTGCCAAGCATCTTTTTCAAAGTAGCTTTTGGTGTTGAATTTTAGTCATTTGAGTCAAATTTCAAAGTGGCTCCCCAAAAACTTTACAGATAAGATGAAATATAGACATGAGCCTGCTTTCCATGGTAAACGCTACGTTTTATAAAAACAGACGTATTAATGGTGATGACATCTAAATCCATTTTTATTACACCAATTTTGGAAAGCTTATCCTCTTACCTAAATACTCATAAATTAAGTGTCCCAAGAAAAAAAAGGGGTGTCAAGGGAGGATGGGTAGAAAAGAAGACTCATGTGGTCTTAAAGTTAAATCAGTTATGGACAGATGACCGATATTCATTCCCCAAAAAAGATAATTTCAAGTATCTTGAAAATATGATGGAATTTAGTCTGTAGGACATTTTAAGCATTTGTAAACTTTGGGGCAATCATTAATTATTTACTGGCCAGTGGCATTTGCACATTTCTGCTACTCTCACTGAACGGTAAATCTGTTTTGATGTGCTATACACCCCAGTCACAACTGCATGACATTCAAATCTAATTATGTTCTCAGTTGCCATGAGCTCTGACTGTCAAGCTATAACCCTTCTTTATCCGCCGTCCTCTCTCCGAAAAACGCATTCTTAACTTTTGTGTAAAGTCTTTCTTCAGTTTCCTGCCCACATCCTCCAGCATCTCAAAGCATTGTTTTTGAAGTTTAATGGAATTTGTTGTAGGTCAAGAAAAGGAAGCCATGTGAAGCTTTTTTTTTCTTTCCTCTCTCCCTTCAATAAGGGAAAGGGAACAAAAAAAATTCATTTGAGCTCAGCGCTAATGCTATGTTTGTTGATCGCTTAATGTTTCTGTATCCAGGATCTAATCTTGCGATGGGGAGTTGGAAAGGCCAGAGCTCTGGCTTTGGGCCTTTCCTGTGCTGCGTAGTGGAAGGGAGATGGCCACAGAGCAGCGGAAACGTGTGCAGAACTTCCTCAGGCACGCTCAGGTGTGCCCGGCTTCCCGTTTTTCTTGTGGCTGCTCCTGTGATTTGGGGCATTCCAGTTAATTTTTGTGTGTGTTCGACGTGGCAGTGATCTGTTGATTACCACTTTGGAAATTTTCACGTTCAGGTTTTGATGTTTGGTCTCTATATTTAGTTTGGGGGTGGGGCGGATGTGGGAGGGTGGAGAAGGTAGGAGGGAAAGAGAGAGAATAGAATATTTGAATTGTTTGCGTGTGCGTGCGTGCGTGTGTGTGTGCTCGCGTGTGCGAGTGTGTGTGTGTGTGTGTGTGATGTTTGAAGTCTTGCTTTCCTTCCCTTTTCTTCTGTCTGCGTGGGGCTTGGGTAAATGGAGAACATAGTTAACAAAACGACTCGAGAGCTCTCGATCGCCCCTTGAGATAATTTGGTGGTAAGCACTGAATGAGAGGCATTTTCTGGATATACTGATTTCAAGGGCTAATCACAAATGTTAAGTTTTTTAAGGAAGCCAGTGTCATGGTACTGTTCATGGCACTTCCAAAATAAATAGTGAGATGCTTTGAAGGAGAGGGTAGCTTAAGAGAGAGAGAAAAATGCATAGACTGTGGTTTGGGCTTCCACGGAATTCTTCTATAATTTAACCATAGCTCTGCTGTGAGGCACAGGAGTTGCCCAGGCTTAAGGAGAGGAATATATAGATAAGAGGCTGCAAACATCACTATTTTATGCCAGCTTTATATAATAGTCCATGGAAACTTGTTAAGAGCTGACCAAGGTGCCAGTGGTATGTCTTGATTTCTAAATATAACTGTTTTGAGTGGATGAGAGAACTTCCTTCCTGAGAAGTAGATACAGTGGCAAGAGCCTAGACTTTGGAATCAGCTGGCGCTGGGTTTGAATTCTGGCTGCCCATGTGTACCCGGAAGAATTAACTTATTCTGTTCCTTAGATTTGCACAGTGGGGAGAATAATACCAACTTTTATAGGATGGTAGATTGAGAATCGAGGATTTCAGGAGATGGTTCTGGCCCATAATGAATATATAAATAAACAGTACTTAGTTGGACGTGATGGCACATGCCTGTAATCTTAGTACTTGGGAGGCTGAGATAGGAGGATCGTAGGTTCAAGGCTAGCCTCAGCAATTTAGCAAGACTTTGAGTGACCTAGTGAGATCCTGTTTCAAAACAAAAACATTAAAAGGGCTGGGTTGTAGCTCGGAGATAGAATGCCTCTGGGTTCAATCCCCAGTACCCCCCACACCCCCAAAAGTGGTACTTTGTACTATTATTATTCATTAGAGAACTAGGCAGGGGTATTTGTTCTACCCATTGGCATTGGATGGATACTTTGGTATGCCTTTTGATGAAGGCATACCAAAGTATCCATTCCAAAGTATTCCCACACTAAAAAAATCATTCTACATAAACCAGAACATCCTAAAATGTATTTGCCAGGTAACCTAAAAGGAAAAGATAGTTTGACATTTGAGCATGTCTTTTTTTGTTGTTGTTCTTTACCATTAAAATTCCTTCGAAGAGGGGAGGAGTGTGGCAGATTTTCAACTGCACCCCAGAAGATGGTGGTTTTGTTTTTATGCTAACTAAAAGTGGCCAAGATTTCCCAACTGTTCTATTTTTACAAATTTTAAAAGTCTCATTGCTGGGTCACATTTAGGGCCTGTGTGGGAAACAGCGATTTCTGCCAGCAGCCCAGCGAGCTCCCCGCTGTGCCGCGGTTTCCATGTATTTTTACATTCCATGCATTGCTGAACTGTGTATAGGAGGGAGCCCTAAATCACCGGTGCTTTATGTGAGCTTGTGACCGTTCCCTTTGGGCTTCAGCGTGAATGCGTTATTTTAAAACTAGAACTGTTACGGTAGTGACCGTGCCGTGCCGTGGTGGCTTTCTCTCCTCCCCTTCTGCCGGTTCCACCCTTCACTTCCCCAGTTGAAGTCAAAGGTAAACTTTATATAGCACAGGAAACATTAGAGACTGCTAATAAACAAACGTTCGAAATGATTGGGCCTTGATCGTTGGGTGCACCTATGGGTATTTAGGACATTCAAGAAAACCAGGTTGAGATGAGGAGGTGAGGGAGGAGTCTCTGCCCCCCCCCCCCCCCCGTGTCCAGATTTCTTAAGGACAGATAGAGGTCTTAGATATTTGGGTTCTTGGCATGTTGCTGGAGAACTCTACTTATGTTTAGTTCTTTTCCAGCCCCTGGTCCTCTTCTATCCATTCCCACAGCCCCAGCTGGGTTTGGTGTGGGGTGCCCATCTTGTCCTCACCTCCTGGCTGGTTTCCACAGCCCCACGTCCAGCACCACAAAGTCCATTGTGAACATGTCATTCTGTCGCTCACAAACCTTTATGGGAACCGTCCTCCTTCTGAGGAATGTCTAAATGATTTGTCCTGTGGACTCAAAGCCCCTTTCAGCCTTCTAGTCCTCTCCTGGTCACAGGTGCCTTGTGCTTCTGCAGCCCTTTTTTTTTATTTTTGGTGATTCTGGGGGTGGAACCCACAGGCATTCTACCTCTGAGCTACAACCCCAACTGTATTTCATTTTTTATTTGAATACAGGGTCTTGCTAAGTTGAGGCTGGCTTTGAACCTGCGATCCTCCTGTCTCAGCCTCCCAAGGACTGGGATTACAGGATTGCATCGCCCTGCCTGGCAGCTCTGATGACTTCTCTGCTTCCAGGCACATTCCTGCTTGCCCCGTCTGGTTGTCTCCTGGTGCCTTCTGTCTGGCTGCCTTTCCCATCTCAGCCTCTGCTCTGTGGAATCCTGTGGATCCTGTCAGGGCCCCCACAAATGCTCACTTCTGCACGAAGGCCTCCCCCTTTCCCGCTGAGAAGGAATCTCTCCTCCCTCTTTCTAGCTCTTTATTCACGATCAGATTTTAATTGAAAAATGTATCTATTTATTCAAGAGATATTTGCGGCGCGGCTCTTCTACACCAGCTCCTTGGCTTGATGTTGGGATGCAGAAATGAATGATAATACATGGTTCCCTGGCCACCAAGGGCTTTTTTTAAACCTTAAAAAAATAAGTTTCAAAAGTAATTTAACTATGTTACATAAAAACTGAAATAGAAACCAAAAAGAGGAAAGAGAAAACCCACAATCCAATCATACTCATCATATTGCATTTTTAATTTATGTCCGCTTTTACATTTTAAAAAAGTTATGATACTATGATGACAATTTTGTGGTCTTTGCTTTAAATTCATATATATATATATATACATATGTATATATCTATCTCTGTATACAAATGTATGCTTTTTCATGTCTCTACATAGCCCATATTTGTATCATAAATTATTTTGCGATTAAAATGGAGTTTTTAAAAATTTTCACTATTCTTTGTAGTGAAAATATGATTTATAAATAATGAAATATGAAACATTCATATTTATAGTTATTTTTATAATTCAGACCATTTTTAAAGAGAATATGTTTTCCAAAAAATTGATTAACTGGTAGAATTCCTTTTTTCAAACTGAAAGCAGCATATATAAAGCAGATCCATGCTGGTTGTCATGGGAGTTGGGTACCTAAACTCCTTCCTGGTCTTGTCTTTCCATAATTATTCCCCAGTTCTTGCTTTCCAGTGGACCCGCAGCACCTCGGCAGAGTTGTAGGGCTTTGCAGAAGAGACCGTGAAGGCCTTGTGATAAATCTCAGAAGAGGAATGACTTCCTCAGACAGTAAACACATGTTTGTGTCTCTCAATGCATACTGTCAAGTTGCTTTCCAACAACTAGAGTTCCTTCCCCGTGCGCAGTTCTATTGGTTATTTGTGAGAATACCTGTTACTCCGTACCTTTGCCGACCCTGGGGCGCCATCACTGAGTTTACTTTGACCTAACTTGATAGGCTGGAAGTGGACTTTCCTTCAGTGTGCACTTCTCTTATTAGGGGGGTGGTTGGGCATTTTCCCAGATGTGCATTTATTATTTTTGGTGACTTCTCTATTTCATCCCCATTGACCATTTCTTCATCAGGGTCTCCTTGTTTTTCTGATCAGTTTGCTTAAGTGGCTTTCAAAAATAATGTGTCATACATATTTTAGGGTTGTGATTTTTTCCCCACTTTGCTTGTAAAACAAACCCCTAAGACTTCATTCCTATAAAACTTTGGGTAAGTTCCTTTGGGTAAAGGAAGTCTTGTGTTCTTCAAAACAACATAGCATGGAGTCATTTACATATCAGATATTCTGAAAATACTTGTTGGGTGAATAAAATGATTATAATGGCTATTTACTATTTTCCATACTCAGTCCCCATTATGTCGCCGTATATGTTCTAATCTCTAACCTGTTACTGTCCCCACTGCCCAGCACCCACTCCACCCCACTCCAGCCTCCCTGACCATCTTGGGAAATGCCATACCTGTTCACACCTCAGGAACTTCCTGTTCCTTCTTTCTGAAACTTTCCTGGAGAATATTCATAGCTGGCTCTTTGTCTTTTAGCTCAAATGCCACCTTCTCAGAGAAGCCTGTCTTGTTCCCTTTTTCTCCCTCCTTTCCTTCCGTCTAGCCACCTGGCCCTTCATTCATCTTTTAACAAATGTTGATTGAGTCACAGAATGTGCCAGGCCCTGTACTTGGTGCAGGGGACTCAGCAATGAGCAAAATTCATGTGGTCTGTGCCCTCAGGAGCATCTTACTCTTACCTGTTGCTTTCTGAATTGTATGACTTCCTCTCCTTTACCTGTCGAATGGCAAGTCCAGGTGAACCGGTACCTTCTACCTCTTGTTCACCATTGCACTCAGCCCTATATACACTAAATAAGCATTTGCTGAAAAAATAAACATTTCAACCTGCCCCCCGTTTTCTTTCCCCAGCATAGCATCATTTCAATAGTTTGCAATATTGATGGGGTCTTTTTAGAAGCTTAGTCTTTCTTAGCCTAGTAGTCTCTGCTCTTTGGTTTTTCTCTCTCTACCTTGTCACCAAATTCCTGGATAGAATGGAATTAAGGATTCTTCTCACTCCACCCCAAGTTCTCCTGTTCTCATCATCCCACCCACTAGGTTTGACCCAGAACATGTCTTCTTCCTTTAGAGCATGAGCCCAGCTCCCATTAGTGTTAATGAGCATGATGCTCTCTCATCTAGAGCCTGCTGGGATTTGGAAACACTATCTACACACTTAAAATAGAGACACTGCAGAAAGTAGGAAGCAGTTGCACAAAGCCCCAACTTCAACCTGCTTTTAATAATAGAAACTCTTATTTGCCAAGTCCATGTCAGTTTTTCCCTTGCAAGCTTTATTTGGAAAGGGAATGGGCTAAAGTTCATGCTTCCAGAAGAGACTAAATGAAAGCTCCGTATGAGCTGGGGGAGGCTGGGAAGGCTGAACCTGCATGCACTTTGTACAACTCATGTCTACTGTGCAGCGCAACTGTTAATACGAGAGCCGGAAACTTAGGACTAGCCGGGGCAGGAACCAGAATCAGCGAGCCCTTGTTTCCATCCATGAAGCGTTTATCCAGTGCCAGCCACATGCTAGCGAGTTGTGGGGAAGTGACTGTGATGAGCTGACATACCGTGACAGTGAGGTCTGAGCATCACCTTGGTTGAATGCAGATTCTCAAGCTTTAGCAAGAACTTGACTTTTCAGTAAGCTCCCTTTGGGTTGTTTTGCGTTGTAAGGTATGGCAGTGTGGGAAAGAATGACAGGAAATGATGGTTGAGTGTTCTGTGTTAAGCGAGGTGCTAGGAGAGGGTATGTCAGGGCAGCCGACCATGGTCTGGGAGCCTGCAGTGGTCTGGGAAGGCTCCTTGAAGAAGTAATATTTCAGTAGAGACGTGGAGGAGAGGTGTTAGGGAGAAGGGGATGGGTCTAGGCCTGGTCTAGGGTAAACCAGAGATTAACAGGGGGAGGGATTTAGTATCTCCCTAAAAGTATTCAAGTCTTCATTGTAAACTGGTACAATGTCTATATGTATCTCAACAATATGGAATTGGAGCACCATACAAGTAGGGGTTTCTCACTCATGAAAAGAAATCAGGCTATGTAGACAGTGGCCCCGCCCCTGCTGAAATGACCCTCTTCCTGTTTCCCAGGGGACGGACAGATAGGTGCCAGGCAGCCATGAGGATGTGCACTAATGGTCCAGATAGGTGCCTGAGACCGGAAAAGCCAACTGGGTGGGGTTAATGGAAACTCGGCAGGGCCCAGACCAAATGAAACAGACCTTGTCTCTTCCTTCTCTTCACTTTTCAGTTTGTGGATTCCCCCAACCCCCATGGGAATTTGTGTGTGCTACAGGTATATGTCTATTTTCCTGTGTTAGCTTAAAGAGAAAGAGGGGTGGGGGCCAGAAAGGGGGGGAGATTTGATGGTTTTATGGTGACCCTGTGCTTGTCTGTTGTGCCATACATACTCTTTCCAGGTAGAGGTGTTAGAAGTTAGTTGCTGGTGTGATGTAGTCGATTCCAGCATCTAGAATTGCATTTGGCATACAAAAGAAAAGTTTGACTTGAAAGTATGCATGACTTCGAAGGCTTTTGGTTCTGGCTTGTACAGTGCAATGGGGGAACAGTAAGTCCAGTCTTGGGGTCTCCTCTGTGCTGCTGCACAAAGGTCCGCCACATTTGGGGGATGGGAGGAGCGATAGTGGTCAGTCCAGGGCTCTGTTGACTGTCAGCTCAGGGTTCCCATCACTGATGGTGGGCAAATGTTATTTTTGCCCCCGCAGTTAACTCTTTTGTTTGCTTGGTTTGTTGGCACTGGCTGGCTTCCCTCTACAGCTTCTTCTCTTGTGGTCTCAAATGTTCCTACATTGACCCGGCTATTTGAAAACATGAATTTCCTGATTTGGGGGACATTTGTGCTCAACCTGGAACTTTTCTTCCCTAAGTCTAATTTCTAAGAAAACGAATCTTCATTAACACAGGAGCTTGTTCACCAAAAGGCTTACTAAATCTCGCTGTAGAATTTGACTTCCTGACCCTTTAGGGTGGTGAATGTCAAAGACTGAGCCCAGGGCAATGTGAAATAATAAACAACTGGGCCACCAGATCCAGCTTGACGGGCATCATCTGAAATCACCTCCCTGAATTTATTAGAGTTAATCAATCCAGGCTGGAAAACAGAGCTAGGAAATCTCTCCCCCCATGCTCTATTTCATTCGCACTTACACCAGGCAATAGAAGTTTGGGAGTTTGTTTCACTGTTGTATTTTGTCGAGACCATCAAAGGTGTTCTCAAATAGACGCTCCTTGGATGTAACTTGAAAGGTGATAAAATGCTCAAGAAGAAAATCACCAAGCTGTTTCACTTGAATTGCTCAGGGCTTTTTATTTTTCCCCTAAAGTTAAAAAACTCATTCCTCCTATTCTGAGGCATATGTTGGCAGTGACCAAAGTTACCAGGCATCACATCTCATTTCAAATATCCAGACAGACCTGTAGAGATACATTAAGGAGATGACCCAGTGAAAGAGAACTACGTACAGAAACATCTTACAGGGTTCAGGCTAGGCCAGCTGCTGGTGACCTCAAAGATTGGAAATAAAAAGGCTGCTATTAGTTCCACGTCGGTTCTCTGAGTGAATGTTGCAGAGTGATGGAGGGTGTTAAGCTGTCAAATACCAGCAAGGGTTAATAAGGTTAAGGAAGAAATAAAAGCTGGTCAACAATAAAGCAGTGTGGATAGATCAGCTCCAATAAATAAAGCATGTCACATCATGTATACACTGTGGGAAAAACAAAAATCATAACTCACATGCTTGGGCAGGATTTGCAGGAATTCTTTGCTGGGACATCCTCAGATTATTTCCCTGGGCATCTTATGTGTGTACTCGGGCACCTCATCAGCCGTCTTTCTTCTCTGGAAGTCATTTAATTGCCTTCCTTGTGGGGGAAGTCTCAAACATCAATCAGAGAGTATAAAATATAAGAAGAGCAGAGCCAGTGTAGCTTAGCACCTGATGTCAAAGAAAGGCTATTATAAACCACCACACCATGGAGGTGATCCACTTTTGGTCCCCTTTGACCTCTGCCCTGGAAAAGGAGTTCAGATAGATGCCTCCTGTGTGGGCTGAGTTTGCCCAGTGATCAGGGAAAGGCAGGGCTTTGGTGGCCAAAGGGTTTTGCAACCAGTTCTGTATATTTGTATACTTTCTGTAACTCATGCAAGAGTCTTGGTAACCCTGTGATTGAAAGGCCTTCATGCCCCTAGACACTGCTGTTGGTCACAGCAAGGCCTTGGGAATGGAAATCTTGCAGAGGAGGTGGCTCATTTTTACCTATGAGAGTGTGTGAACACCAGCTTCCAAGTCAGTATTAAAGGGTTGATAGCTGGCCATTCCCCTTGACCTACGAGCCTCGCTTTTATTGCTCCATGTCTACTTCCAAACCCAGTCACTATGCAGAATTCTTCTGATTAGTGTCTACTCTCACTTAGAGATGATTCTATAAAGCAAGACAATGGAGTCAGATGACGTGCTTATTTTTAAAAGAAGCCCACCTCCACTTACACATTCAACTCAACATTACCCTTTCCAGAAGGCTTAGGCTTCTGTTGTGGCTTCAAACCTATTTTGCCCCCTCAGTCTGTAGCAAAAAACTTTGAATATCTTTGGTGGTGACAAGTCTCCATTTTTGGTGGCTGTATTTGCAAACAGCCAAACGTTATGAGTCAAGCAGATGGTCAGGTTAGATGACTTTTCTTTGTGGCACTAGACTGTAAAGTATGAATTACGATCTTTTTGTTTGGTTTTGTTTTCATTAGGGCTTTCCAAAGCAGAGATTCTGAAAATATATCAAGCAAGCTAGGGCCATAAAATGGAAAAATTGCACAGATTCTACAAGGTCTCGGTTCTGGTAGGCATGGCGGTCAAGCATTAGCTTTTTCATTGTATAGTTCCAGCCTGTCAACTGTGGAGCAGTTAACAAGTTTGTGAAGGTGAAGTTTCTATTCTCAGAAAAAGTCTTCCAGCAGGCACTGAGAGTCAATGAACTTGACCTTGGTACTTTTTAAAAACTTGAATCTGTGCAGCTTTTGGAACTCCAGAAATAGGTTCATGGAACATGGAAGGGTTCTTAGCATCAGGATGGCCCCACAAGGCATGGAAGTTTAGTCTGAATGCTGTTGGCTTTCCCTTTCTTAGGAAATAAATTTCTGGGCTTCATTCATTTCTATTTCTTCTTCTTCTTCTTCTCCTTCTCCTTCTCCTCCTCCTCCTCCTCCTCCTCCTCCTCCTCCTCCTCCTCCTTCTCCTTCTCCTTCTCCTTCTCCTTATTCTCCTTCTTTTTCTATCATCCTTGTTTGGCACTGGGCACTGAAATCAAGGGCATTCTGCCTCCAAGCTGATAAAAAGGACCCCTAGTCCTTTTTATTTTGAAACAGGGTCTTGCTAAGTTTCTGAGAGTCTTGCTAAACTGCTGAGGCTGACCTTGAACCTGCAATCCTCTCATCTCAGCCTTCCAAGTACTGGGATTACAGGCATGCACTACTACCCCCTGCTCATCCACTATTTTCATCAACAATTACTTTCCTAGCTTGAGTAATCCCAGTAGCAATCTAAAGAAAGAATTTTGATTCCAAAGAAACATACTCATAAAGCTATGAGCTGTTCAGAGAACACACATGTTGCTCATTTGATCCCCCCCCATTTCCCACCCTTTCCTCTAACTCCACATTCAGCGTAGGGTGGTTTTATCTAGACAGCAAATCCTGATTGTTTTTACATGGATTGATTTCCTTGAACAGGCGTTCTGTCATACTTCATGCTATTTCATGGTAAGCAATACATTTGTAACTTTTTTTTAGGATGGGCCTGACTTTCCTTATACATTTGAACAGAGTGGGTGGTATGGAAGCTAGCTGCCAGTATTTTGCTTTTGTGAGTATAAAGGCAAAGTAATATAAACATGAAACAAACACCTTCCTTTTCTATCACTGTCTGCAGGTTATAAACCATATACATTTGTAACTTTGCCAATATAATATGGTAGAAGAAGGGTTCCTCGAATCCAAAGGCTTAGTTCCTTGCAAATATACTCTCTGGACATAGAACACAGCAGACTTCAGGTATGTCACTCAGAGGCACAGGGAAGTGAAAAGATGAATGAAAAGAGCGTATCGTGGGCACCACACAGAACTGGGTTCAAATTCCAACAATTTTCTTACCCATGGAAAAGCCTTGCTTTGTTCAGTCTGAACTTCATTTCCTTATCTGTACAATGGGCATAATTCCTGTTTTTAGTACTGTATCTATTATGCAACTATCATAGCATACAATAAAATGAAAGTACTTAATGATCTCGATTATTTTTTGTCTACAGTCATTTACTTATAGTACTGTACAGTATCTCATGTAACTCTCATAATACATGATAAAATGAGAACACTCAATGATCTCTTGAGTCTCTCTTTTTTTTGGTCTCAAATCATTTGCATAAATGAATTGCACAAATTTAGCATTTTTTTCCTAGTGAGGAAATTCTGGCATCGGATATAGAAAGTAAATTAATATTTGCTTAAGAGTTCTCTTTTCTGCAAGTGAAGCACAGCTGTTACTATTGTACATGGCCCCGAGCTTCCACAATTCCCAAAGCAGACAAACAAGCCCATGAACTTTGCTGTATTGAAGGGAAAACTAGGAAGGCAAGGTCCCAATTCGGGGTCATTTGGAAATAGAATTGTTTAATTTCATAATTCCTTTTTGCATTCTATTCGGTAACTAAAAATATTTGAAGAAATGTTTTAAGAAGTCACATGCTAAAAAAAGAGAAACTTGAGTATACAAGTTCTTGCATTTTCTCTTCGCTGTTGTCTGTCTTTGAATACCATTGGGATGAGGAGTCCCTTTGAGAAACATGACCAGCGTAGTATTGCCTGAGCTATCTGTACCTTCCTTCCATGGCCAGTCTTTGGAAAACAAATAGAGAAGACTTTGTTTTTGGTCCCTTTGTGCCTGTCCTCTAATTCCTTAGCCCATCCTTAATTAGTGTTTTTGCACTTAATCCGTACCATGCATCTTGAAGAGTTGCATACAAGTCGTCTCCCTACAAGTTTTATTACATTCAAAATAGAGGCGAGCTGGCAGCGTGTGAGGGTGGGAATATATACAGTCACCAAGCGGGGCTGGCGGTCGCTTGTAATTGATTGCTCACTGAAGCCTGCCCGCGCACTTTACCCCCGGGCCTGACTTCCCTCCATATGCCTAGTGTCAGAACTTGGAAGCCAGCTGGTCAGTCAGCGTACATCCTGTGGGAAGCAGCAGACACAGGCAGCCGGGTAGCCATCAGCCTCCCCAGCACACTTCCTCTGTGTTTTGATAAGAGTTCTGTAAGCTTTAATTATGCTGTGTGACAACACATTCATGAACTATCAAAATAAATCCTTTGAGAAGATGGCTGCTAACAAGTTTTGAAGCAACAGTGCTTGTTGCAAAGAAATAAGGAGCAAGGCAATCTGATTTTTGCAGGATCCCCCTCAACGTTGAAACCAGATGAAACGCTCCCTTGCCTTTTTTATCCTGCTGACAAATGCTCCTTTTAAAGCAGTGCCCTTAAGAAGTTAACTGAAGACACTTATTGCAACACTCCAGTGTATCCAACACAAGCGCTTTACAATTAGCAGCGGTAATGTGAGCATAAAAGCTGTATATCAGTATATAATCTGAAGGAACACCGCGGGGTCCATTAGGGCCATTTATAGTTGCAACTGAGACTAATGGTATTAAATTATTACAGCTATTGCTAAAGGGGCATTCTAAGTGAATCCCTTCCAGCTGTGGTGGTTGTGTATGCTCTTTGTCAACAATGCGGTCCTTTAAGGCTATCCTTATTGTTCACGATCGTTTAGACGCAATGCCATGGGCTCTGCTGAAGGTATAAATAACACCCGACAGAAAGACCGGGAATTAGCGTTTGATTAAACTGGGCTTCGAGTGACGTGGAGGTGGCTAGTTCTTGAGCAATGCCTACTTGTCTTTATGCACACTTACGCCTGTGGGCTCACACGTGGGATTGTGTAAGTGACCGCACATGTTTGCC
Organism: Glis glis; assembly: GCA_004027185.1. Lineage (NCBI taxonomy): Eukaryota > Metazoa > Chordata > Mammalia > Rodentia > Gliridae > Glis > Glis glis. Next base: position 46,408 of record PVJS01000334.1, read on the forward strand.
CAGCCGCAGATGCACAGATAGATCCATATATTAGTTACTTGGATTGTTCTATGTGGTTGTTCTGTTTAGACCTTGGCAGAATTTTGGAAACTAGTCTTAGACTGTCAGAGTTCTGTTTGGAATCTAGCTTTTAAAGAACTCAGAGCAATTTATAAATCCGCAACCTGCATTAGTCTTTTATTATTTGTTTCCTATGAGTGTGGTTGCTCTTTATGTGGGTAGGAGATTACTGGACTCTCTTCAAAGGTTGGTAGCATTGTTAAATGTTAAGATATTTGAGTTGCCCCAGCACCCAGTTAAACATCAGGAGGCTGTCGTAAAGCATAATGAAGCACCGGTGTCATCGGTTTTAATTTACAAAAGTCAAGAAGTTGCAGAGAGACATTTGGGGATAAATTCAAAGTTGTTCCTGAGTGTGAATAATGAGCATGGTGTGAATTAATGACACCAGCATCACCAGGCATGCTTGCCAGAGAAGAATGAAGCACGCGTAGGCGCCTGCTTTCGCAGGAGGTCACATGGCAACGCGCTCACTGCAAATAAGATCAGATAGGCCATATTAAGTCTGTTCATATGTGTCACACATGTTCTACCATACATGTGCATCTCCTTCCCAATGTATACATTAAATACTTACATATAATCCAATTAAATAACTGTTACCAGTCACCCCCATAGTTTTCCTGGGTCAGATGTATTTATTGAGCATCTACTTACTTTGTGATTTCCACTGGAGTAGGCACTTTGAAGAGTCATATCAGACCTGATTCTTGCCTTGTGGAGTTTACAATTGAGCTCTGAGGGAGAGATTAACGGCAAAGACAAACTCTTCCAGGGTGGGTACTGGTTGGGAGTATGATGAGCATTTCAAGACAGAATAAAGAGTATGGAAGAAATGAGCCTTGCGTTGCAGGGGGGAGGCGATGAGAGGAGAACAGCCCAGCCCTCTGTTGAAGGTGAGGCCCGGAGGGCTGGGGGCACTGCCCCAGCCTGTTGGGTTAAGGCAGAACTTTGTTCCTGCGGAGGACTGTAGCAGACTCTGGGGACACATGGATAAGCCATAGACCTACTCTCAGGGAATTTAGAGCCTGGTGTGGCCATTCTCAACCTGTGCACCTTTCCACTGAAGGAAACATTTGTTTGTATCAAATTCAAGGAACACATGATTCTTTTTTTGTTTTGTTTTGTTTTGGTACTGGAGATTAAACCCAGGGGGCATTTTACCTCTGAGCTATACCATCAGCCCTTTTTTCAATTTTGTCTTTTGAAACAGGGTCTCACCAAGTTGCTGAGGCTAGTCTTGAACCCCATCAACTGATTCCTTTGCCAAAGTTAAAAAATGCTGCCTCTTGGGAACCATGGCCCTAAGTTTAAGATGGGCTGGTGTGCAGGGGGAAGATGGGGGACTTCAAATCCTGCAGAGGCGTTTAACTGATGTAGAAGGCAATAGGAGTCTTTGAAAAAAACCTGGAGAGCAGGTGAGGGAGAAACCATTGTCTGTCCACCTCATTTTCAGGCTGGGAAACTGAGAGCCAGGTCCCCGCCAACCCTGAGCCCCAGGGATGGCTTTGTGACCTGAAGCCAAACGGAGACTTCCTGCTTGGATCAGACTTTCTCAGGAATTACCAAGATGGCCACAAAGGGTGCAAGATCAAAAACTGAACTTAGGTTACGGTCTCCTTAGCAAAGATGCACCCAGAACAATCGGGGGCAGTAAGAGAAAAAGGAGAATTTAGAAGGAAACTCAGAACAAAGGATAAGCCACAGGCATGAAAGCAACTCTCCCAAATACAGTCTTAATGCACGTCGCCGTCTGCACAGGAGACTCTTCGAAGTGAGAAATCTCATCTTGAACTTTGCAAAAAATTGGAGAATCTTTGCAATCTTTGAAACCTTTCACTTTGGAAATATCCACAACACAAATGGGAAAAACAAACATTAATGAGGCAGATATAAAACACTTCGGAGAAAAAAATAATTTAGCATTTTTATAGTTGCTATAGAAACACCTCAGCCCGCACTCTTGCTAATTAGTTGGATTTTACACATTTTATATTTGGAAATGCAAATCAGTTTTCATAAATTATTACTTATTTTTTCCATTTATATTTACAGTACTGTTATGCAGATACACACAGGAAGTCTCTGATATTATTTAGTTATATAATGTGACATACTTAGTTATGTGAGCCTGACATTTATATCCACAAGACATTTCTTAGTTTAAATATTCTCCTGTTAAATGTTGTGGGAAATTATGCTGAGATTTATAATTTTAACAGAAGAAAATGAGAAAATGTAAATTATGCGGTGGCTTACTAAAGTGCTTTCTCATGGAGCCTTGAGAGGGAAGGGGGAGTTGCACCCCCAGTAGACTCTAAATAATAAACATTTTAAGACTTTTCTGTAGTCGTGGGAATTATGGTTGGCTTTGGTGTCTTCTGAACTTTTGGTACTAAACTCTGACCATCTGTAAACACTTAGTGGACTCTTGCTGATTGGAAAAGACACAGAAATGTTTGGAGGAGAGGGAATATAGGTTAGTTCCAAGATCCGGGGCGGCTCACAGTTTTGTGGAGAGGAGGTGGAGAGAGATGCAGTAGATGGGAATTATAGATATATTTTTCACTTTACAGTCAGAAGACTGGAGGAGTGAAGCTGTAGGCTTTGGTGTTTTTGAAAATAGGGACTTTTTGACAGACTGGATTAAACCCTTGGCCCTACTACTTATTAGCTAGCATGACTTGGGCAAATTATTTGACCACTCTAAGCCCGTTCCTAGAAAATGGGAACAGAAAGAATGATTCCTACATTATAGAGTTTTTGTGAAGATTAAACCCTAGAGAACTTATAAAGCATTTGGTTGGGGTGGCACATCACCGATGCTTAGCCAGTGACAGCTATTATAAAATTATCACAAGTTGGTTCTCATTATGCATTCATTTATCCCCCTGATTTCATCTCTGCGTACTTGAACAAAAAGTAAAAAAGAGAAAAGAATGCTTAGAAAAAAATGTTTAAATAATGTTCTCCATTCCACGTACTGTATATGCACCTTAGTAAGCCTGAGATGCAAACCTGCTGATAATCAGAACTTTGTATATAGATATGAATGTATAAGGTTGTAAATGCATGCATATTGCACTCTGTGTAGTTTAAGGGATTTCCAAGGATTCATTTGGCTTTATGTAATTTTTTTTTATCTCCTACACTGACTTCGGATGCTAACTCCCACATCACAGTCAAAGCCAGCATGGTGGTGTTGTGTGGATAATGTTATTATTGGCCTGTAGTGAAGGAACCAATAGGGTAACTGATGGAATGACTTGATGCTACAGTTGAGACCTTGGATTAAATCTGGATGTCTTTGGATGATTTTGATAAGGAGAGAACACAGCAGGGAAGAACGGTGGGCAATCCTTAAATGTGCAGTATGAGGAAGAGAGGAAAGAGTGGGTAGGAGAGGCCTTGCTCCCTGCCAGCAGGCCTTGATGGCATGATGGAGAGATGAAATGAGTCTTGGAGGAATGGGAGCCACAGAAAGGAGACTTACCGAATGCTTCACTGAATGTGGGAAAGCAGCCACACAGACAGGAAGAGGCGCATATCTACACGGGTCTCGTTGGAGACCATCCTTCGATGGTATATTTGAGTGACTAGGTGTTCTAACCCCTTCTCAGTATCATGTATTCAGTTATTTGAAAGACAGTGACCAGGACCACTTCTTCCCTGGGCTGATTGCCGTCTTTTCCTGAATCAGTAGGCAAGCATTTGTTTCTTCTTTGTGTATGTGACCCCATTTAAATTCAGAGTTCGTGGAAACATAAATGGTAAGTGGTAGGAAAACAAAGTACAAATGCATAAATACATTTCTTTTTTAAAAAATTTACCACATTAAACAGGCCGATAGTTTTGATGTTATTTAGCTCCATAAGGTTGTGACTTGGCTATTTATTTTACCTACTGGGATATGGCCAGGCAGGAAATGTGAAGTATTGAGGACTGATGTGTAACAGTGACATAGAGACAGCAAACTGGGGAGTGACTGTTCCTCCTGGAGGGGCCAGAGGACTCAGTCTGTCCTCTGCTCCATCTGCTTTTTGCTCTTAAGAATCTGAACCTAGAATGACCAGACATGACTTTTCAATGGAAGCCAGATGAAACTTAATAGCAACTAATTAAACAATTTAAACACTATGAAAGGTAAAACAAAATCAGTCTGTGGGTGGTAAGTAGGCCAATTGATTGACTTTTAGGGTCGCACTGTCCAGGGTGGTCACCACTGTCTAGACATGGCTCTTGAGCCCTTGGAAGGTGGCTGGTTCAAACTGAGATATATAGGAAGTGTAAAATACATAATGGATTTTGAAAATTATAAAATACATCAATAATTTTTTAATACTCATTACATGTTATAACGAACCTGTTTTGGATATGCCTGATCATTTTCACTGTGTAAAGTATGGCCGTTAGAACATTAAAGTGACAGATGTGACTTGCATTTGTGGCTTGCCTTCTATCTCTAGTGGACGCACTACTCTGAGGAGTTTGAGCTGGGATTTTCCTCTGTGATTTTCTGATCCATGAACTTATCTACTTGTCTATCTTTCTTCTTAGACTAACTTAGAGGTCAAGAAATGCCACATGCTTGGTGGGTCCTCCAGCCAGGTTAGTTTTGATCCAAGGAGGGGGCTATAAATGGATCTCACGCCTTGATCTCAAGTTTGGGTTGGCTGGGAGATGTGCACCCAGCTGTCTTCGCCTGGGCCCCAGTAGTAATGACCCTGATATCTGGCCTCCCAGTCCTGGGCACAGAGCCCTTGGCAACTGGGTTCTTCAGGAGACAGGGTGAACTCCTGGGAACCACACTTGTTAGGCTTGCCATAGTTGTGATTAAAAGCTTGTTTATATTGGGAGGAAAGAACAGGCACTTTAAACTTGCCCTGGTGAAACTAGACTTCACAGTCAACATCGGAGCCCCATTTAACCCCATTTTGAGTTAAACTGAGGTTCACAGTTTAGTTGGTTTTAATGACTTAGCACCTAACCAGTTTCTCAGCACCCCACCCCAAGAAGCTAACCCATGAGAGAGCTATTCCCAAAGGCAAGAGGTGGTAGCTGAACAGGGGCCACAACTGGAAACACCACTTGGAAGGCAGGGAAGCCGTGGCCGAGTTCTTCGCCCCAGTTTTTCTGAGAACAATGTGTGGATCTAATCAAGCAAGCTCCAGATTCAAATCCAGGAAATCTTACTGATCCACTTTCTAGGTGCTAGGTTCTATGTGGAATGTTTTCACAGATATTATCTCACTTCATTCTCACCTCGTGAAACACTTCTAGTAACCCGGATTGAGATTTTATGTGCTTAATTCCAAGAGAGGCAAGGAGGAATACCTAGCCCCCCCATCTCTAGACATGCTAGGGATTTAATACTTCTTAATGGACGTGTAGTTCGAATGCCCAGATAGGAGTGTGTGGATTTTCCTTTTGTTCCTTTTTTTTTAGATTAGCTCAGTGGTTCTCAAATTTTACTGGGTTGTAAACATGAATTTACATATGTGGTATCTTATGGATGATGTAAGTGATTTTTATGGACGATGTAAGTGGGTAATTTTGACTATATGTGTGTTTGCCTTCCTGCTAAATTTGGAATCTGCCTGACTTCTTGGCTAAGATGTTAATTCCTACATGTGTAAAAGTTCTTAGTGTATGATTCTGGGTAGGTGGATACTAAGAAGAGAGATACATAGCCACTGTGCTCAGTGCTTCTAGAGTAAGGTGTAGTCTCAATATGGGTTTGGTGGGGTGGGGCGAAAGCCCATTTTAGCTTCCTCAGGGTGCTTGGGCTCCACTTAAGCCACACTCACGTTATCTCTAGAAGGAGTTTCAAGAGAAGCTCCAAGTAGAACCGCTGCAACTTTCAAGTGTGCCGGTTATGGGGCCCTCAACTTTAAGTGCAGCCTGGATGTTGGCGCTTCATGATTGCTGTGGGGAAGAATTCAACAAAATGCACCAACTCTGGAAGTTTGCTGTGAGCACCGTTGTGTGAGGAATAGAGTGGTGGAAGGGCGACATTTATCGAGAGCTTATTGCATGCTGAATATTGCAAGGACATCCTATCACATTTAATTCCCACAATCCTCTGAGGGAGGTTTTACTCATCCTTTCTTACAGATGAGAAAATCAAGAGGGGTTAAATAATTTGCTCAGGGTGTTATGTTTTGCTTTGGGCAGTGGCATCAGCTAGGCTCCAATTGGGATCAAGTCAGGGAACCCTGGCCGGATTCAAAGCAAAACAATGAGACAGTGGCCCATGTGAGACAGAGGTTTATTACTCTCACATAAATGAAATTTGGAAGTGAGCAGCCTATATCAGGGTAGAAGCTGAACTCCGTGAAGCCCTCTAGCCAGGCTCCCTCTACCACATTCTTCTGCCATCTCTGGAGGGTGGCCTCATCCCTGTGGTCCAGGGTGGAGCTGTAGCCATCATAGCAGTATTCCTAGAGGCAGAAAGGAGGAGGGAAGGGGGCAGGGCAGATGCTTCCTCTTAATGATGTTGGATATTTCAGATGACACTCTGCTTTCCTGTCATTGGCCAGAGCTTGGTCACATGGGTTCCTAATTATAAGGGAGTCTGGGAAATACAGTTTTTATCTTGGGTAGCCATGTGCTCAGATAAATATGGGAGATGTCACCTCAGATAAAGTAAGAAAATAGCTATTTGGGGGTCACCAATAGACTTTGGACAAGTCACTTGGATTCCTCTTGACTTCTTCACTTGAAAATGACATTTTTGAGATAGTAGGTCCTAGCTCTTGCGATGCTGTGAAGGATAGCGAGGCTCTGTGGAAAGCATTTAGCATAGTGGTCTGTAGCCAGCACCATTCAAAACCTCATAGCTATTTTTAATTATAACATGACTAACCCTTCCTTAAATCTGTTGACTTTATGTGCACAGTAACACAGTCGCTAGAGAAAGAGGCTTGTTTCCTACATTTTCTCTTTCATGTACTATTTTCTCTATTAAACAATACTTTTGTATCCCCTGGCTACCATGTAACTTTACTTTAATATCTGTTTTCTTGTCAGGTTGATGTAGTAAGATGTGCTGATCACAAGCCCTAAAAAGCTTGGAGAAGAAATCATAAGAGATAATGTTACGTCGATTTGTTCTCTTTCCATTGATATTCTCACCGATGATTGCTTTTTCTTATAGAACTCATTTTACATCATGGGCTCAGAAAGCTGAATGTTGCTCTAACCATAACTTAAGATAATTTTGGAACTTATTCTTTAAAGGATATCTGGGTCTAGAGGTATATCTGTCCAGGTTATCACTGTATTAAGCTGGCTGAAGGAAGAGGCATACCTTTTAAGCCAGAGGTCTGTGTTCTTTGAAACACTGGAGACTGTCATTGAAATTTAACCCCCGTGGTGGCGAGTTGGTGAGCTGGAGGGACGCATGTGCCTGGCACAGAGCGCTTGATGCCGTTAGCGTGCCCAGGTCTCGAGGTCAGTGCGGGATACAGGGATGGGTTGGGTGTCCAGGTGAAATCCTGTATTGGCTCCCCATGGGCTGGCTCCATCTGGTCCAGCCTCCTCCTGCTTTACTAGCTTCGGCCTGGATCTCAGGCCCAGCGTTCTTAGCCCTCCAACCTTGTTCATGCTTCAGGGCTCTTCTGCAATTGGATTCCTCTACCTGGAGTACCTTCCTCCCTATTGTCTACCCCCTGCTCCCCATCCTTCAAATCCCACTGCTAGAAAAGCCCCTTGGAGCCGCTGAATTGTCCAGGCTCTAGTTTTCACTCTTCTGGTCCTGGGCTGCCCTCCTTCAGCATGCTCATCTTGAACTATCCTGGGTGCTTATTAGGTAACAGACTGTGTCTGCCTCCTTTAGTTTGTAAGCATAGGGAGGGTAAGGACTGTGTCTCCTTTCACTAATACCCTGCCCCCTATGCTTGGCCTGGTGTTTAACAAATATTTACAGACCAAATCATTTTAAAAAATCTTTTATCTAATGGATCATCCTCTGATAACTTAGAAAAAGTTCATTTAAAAATGACTTTTTTAATTAATTTTTTTTTAGCCAGGTGTGTTGACACACACCAGTAATCCCAATACTTGGAAGGCTGAGACGGGAGGTGCACAGGTTCGAGGCCAGTCTCGGCAACTTTGCAAGACCCTTAGCAACTTGGTGAGACTCTGCTTCAAAACAAAAAAGTAGTCTCACACCACAATGAGTATCACCAATAAAAACATAAAAAAAGAAAAAAAACACAAAAAAGTAAAACAGGGCTGGGGGTATAGATTGGGGATAGAATAACCCTGGGCTCAATCCCCAGTAACACCTCCCCCTCAAAAAAAAAAAAAGTTTTCTAAAAGCAACATTATTAGTTGCTTGGTGGATATACTACTTTGCTAGGGATGCTACATCAAAAGACCACAGACCAGGTGGCTTAAACAACAGAAATGGACTTTCTCACCATTCTAGAGACTAGAAGTTTAAGATCGAGGTGTTGGCAGGGTTGGTCTCTTCTGGGGGTCTCACTCCTTGGCTTCTAGATGCCACCTCCTTCCAGTGTCTTTACCTGGTCTCCCCCTGGGTGTGATATCTTCTTCTTATAAGGACACCAGCCATATTGGATTAGGGCCCACCCCAATGACTTTACTTAATTTAAATTTTATTAATCACTCTAAAAACTCTTATCTCCAAAGGCATTTACCATGTAAGGTCCTAGGGGTTAGGACTTCCACAGGTGGACTTAAGGGAGAAGGGGCAGAATTCAGCCTGGAACAGGGGACATCGTGGACTTTGACAAAGATGGAAATCTACTATTCTTCAAGTTGCATTGCGTCAGCACTTTGAAGGCAGGGCCTGGAGTCCCTGTGGCCCAGGCGTCCCTGTGGCCCAGGCGTCCCTGGCTAGAGTGCTACAAAGCCAGTGGCTTCTTTTTTCTTTTTGAATATTTATATTATTATTTTATTTTATTTTTATGTTCATTTATTGGTGCATTGTAATTATACATTTTGATATATGTCAGGGTATCAACATCATACATGCACACATCCACTGGCTTCTGAGGGACACAGGAAGAAAGGTGGAGCTGCCACTCTCTCAGGACTGCGCACTCCACATTAAAGAGCAAGATTTGTTTTCGTTCTATTTTTTCTTAGCTGAGGGCATCTTATCTGGTGAGGCAGGCTTCTTGAGACCCAAGTTTTGTTCTTTGTGACATTTGGAGTTAATATGAGGAAATAGTCTTTGTATTGCCCGGTATTGAAAATGTCAGTAAACAAACGCAGCAGCGGGTCAAAAGAAGGGGGTTTGGTAACAAAAGACATTGTTTCTGGATGCAGGAGCTAATAAGGGTGTTCAGAACAAAGGTTTGCTCAAAATAGGCTTTTTAGCAAACTTTTGAGCCCTGCCTCTCCCCCACCCCCCATTCTGCTGAAGTGGCCACTCCTGATGATAATTCTTATTATTTTAACCAGCCCCCCCTCCCAGCTTACCAACACAAACACACTCTTAATTTCAGGGCTGACAGCAGGGCTGGGAAGGTCCTTATAGGATCGCAAAACAAGTTGGGCAGTTGAGGGCTTCCGGCAGCCGGCTAACAAAAATATACTGTCAGAGGATGCAGCTCAGGGTGGCGTGGGACCCGCACAGCGGTGAGCCTGCAGGCTGGCTTTTCCGTTTTTATAGAGCTTCACCCCTCACATCTGGTAGACCTGTGACAATCAGTGTTAGACCATTTTAGAAATCAGATATCCTGGGTACCAGGAACTTGATTTCCCTTCCACTTCCTTAAGAAAACACACATTAATATTTAAGCTGGGTTTTCATAAAAGAAGCGTTGTGTTGGAGATGTGAAATAAAGTCAAGCGGCTGGGAAAACTCCCCTTCAGATACAGCGACCCTGATGCAATTCAAATCCTCCTCCAGACTTGAAAAGGAGAAGGAGCAAGGCTCGCCCACCCCCAAAGTCCTCCAGTGTTTGCTATCTTGCAATTTTATGGCGTATGCCTATAATGTGCAAAGAACTGCACTTTTAGTTGTAACTTCCTTCCCCGTAGACAGAAGTGGAAGATTCGCGAAGGTTACCTACTTAAGTGATTCCCCCAAAACAGGGTTTATGATCCACCCCCCCCCCGCCCCCCAGCATTGTTTCTCTGTGGCTATTTTCAATTAGAGAGCTGTGTGGTGTCCATCAGGCCACTACTGGGCTCCTGGTGGCTTTTGCTTTCCAGGTCCAACCCTGTGCATTTCCTGCCCTCCTTTGGGTCCGCGCCCTGTGGAGCTGACATTGAGATTGTGTCAAGTAAGCTAGGCTTGACAGTCCTGAGAGTGCCATCCTGGATGTCTGGTGTGACTTTGTTAGGCCTTAAAAAGGGTCGTGGAGACACATACAGTTCTTCAAGGGTAAATGGACCTTTTCAAAGATCAGTGTAAATGGTTTACTTGAAAAAATAAACATTTTAAATCACTTTGATCTTGGCTGTCCGAAAGATGCAAACTACTCAGGCTTCTGGGGGAGTGTTTTCCGGGGTTTTAAATCTAACATAGACCATTTCCTCTTTACATGTAAGAGGATAAATAGTTTTTGGAACAATAGAGCGCATACAGAAGCAATTGTGTAAGGAAAGGGCAGGTAGAATCCCGAAGGCGTGGCAAGAGCAGAAGTTGGGATTGCATTTGCGAATGGAGGTTTTGGTAACCTCTTTGGGTCAGGTTATTTATGCAGATTTGAATCCTGCAAACTGAATTCCTCCCTTCTTATCTCTCCACCCACTCATCCCTCCCCATCTCATCTGCAAGAATATCATTAGCTTTTTTGGGTCAAATATCTTACTGAAAACTTGTTATGCCACAGTATAACTTCAAATTTTGTTTCAATAATTAGGCTTTACTTTTTTGGACTGTACACTTGCATGCTCACCAGGCATCATGATTTAAATATGATTCTATCATTAACTCCGTACCTGTGTGTCAAACCCTGTATCTGATATCTTAGTACAATGGTTAATATTTTGAGGGTTGCCTGAATTTCAGATTAACATAATTTCAATGGGAGTAAGTTCTGATGTACTTTAAAAAACCCACAAATTATTCAAATAATGAGGTAAAATTAAATGAGTTTGAGGTTTTAGACATGTTTCCTTTGCATGGAAAAGTGTCAGTTGTACTAATATCACATACTACTTAATCCTTAAACTTTTTTTTTCCTTCAGGTTGCATATGTGATGTTTGAAATAGTTTTCTGATGGGTTGCAGAAAGTGGTCCTTAGGAGATCAGCCATCTTTTTCACAGTGATAGTATGAATTGTTACTGTGAAGATTAACGAGTTGTGTGATCATTTTCAAAGATGTTTTAAGACCAAGTCTGGCATAGTGAACAGAGTCTCAGACTTCTCTTTCAACTGGCTTCCAATCCATTCTATAAACAGGGCCCCTTTGTCAAGTTCAGCTGTCGCTGGGTGGGAAGGTTTTGGAGGAGGAGGTACCCTGCAAAAGAGGTGGGTGGTTCTCTGTGGGTCTGTTACCACTATACAACAACTGGCTGCAAACATATGCTCTCTGCTGGACAGACAGAGCCACTGACTGGACACAGGGTAGTCTGAATGCTAACACTTGAGTTCTAATCTGAGATCTTCCACTAATGAGTTGTATGAATTTAGGCAAGAACTTTTACTTTTCTAGGAGGTTTCCTCATCTATAAACTGAAAAGGATTTGACTTGACAGCAAGTTAAAAATATATTTAGACTAAAGGCAAAGCTGCCCTGGTTGAGGAGAGTGGGAGGCTGGGCTGTGTCTCCTGGCCTGGCTCTCACTGTAGTCAGGGTGCCCCCGAGACCCCTGGAGCACCCGGGGGCCAGCGTGGAAGTCATCTGCAGCTAGCATCTTACATTCCTTAAGTCCAAAAGAGATAATAATTAGAATTTAACTGATAAAAGCCAAAGCCTTTTTGACTTTTTTTCCCCCAAAGTATCCTTTTGCTGATGTTACATGTTGTAGAAATCTTGGGAAATGTGGGAAAGTTTAAAAAGGAGACCAGAATAATTCTTTTATTATGCCAATACCCAGAGATATGTATTCAAAATATATTTTCTTTGAATTTCTTTCTTATATGTACTATTGTCTTCATTTCTTAACTAGAGTGAGTATATATGTATATATTATAGAATTGGGGTCTGAGTCTTCATGTCAAGTAGTGTATGTTTTATGTAAGTAGGTGTGCCAATGTTTGGGGCATAAATGTTTGCTAGTATTATATGTTCTTATTGGATTGTTCCCTTTGTCAGTAAGAATGACCCTATTTTTCTCATATTTTTTTTTCTTAAAATCGGATAAGAGAGCAGATAAGAGAGCAGCCTCTCCTGCTTGTTTTTGATTTTCATTTGCATGGAACCTTTTTCCATCCTTTCACCTTTAGCCTGTGCATATCTTTGCCTGGAAGGTGAGTTTCTTGCAGACAACATAGAGTTAAATTTTGATTTTTAATCCACTTTGCCAGTCTAGATCTTTCAGCTGGGAAATCGAGACCATTTACATTCAGTGTTATTATAGAGAGGTGTTTGTTGTTTCCTGACATCTTGAGTTTTGTCTTCTGTTAGATTCAATCTAAGCTCTCTTTTACTTAGTTGCTCTTCTAATGGAGATTGTCCCTTCTCTGGGTTTGAGATTTATTTTTTATTTCTTCTTAGTGTATTATTTCTTTAGGTTATTTCTGTAGTGGCAGCTTAGTAGTCATAAATTCTTTTAGCTTTTGCTTATTTTGGATGATTCTTATTTCTCCATTGAATTTGAAAGATAGCTTTGCTGGATATAACAGTCTTGTTCAGAGGCTGTTTTCTTTCAAGGACTTGGAAAACATCATTCTAAGCTCTCCTGGCTTTTATAATTTGTGTTGAGAAGTAAGTATTTTATATATATGGTATATCTTATATGTTACATATACATATAATATATTCTATATATTTATAGATCCTAGCAATTATCATATGCTGTAAACAGAGGTTTACAACAAATAAATATAGCCTGATCATTCATATATATGACTATTGCTTTGAATACTGTAACTTCTAATTAGTAGATCATCATGAGATAGTCTACTAATGACTAATGAATGTCCTGTGTCATCAAAGCATTTGGGGAAAATATTTTAATGGTGACTTATTATCTCATTTAACTGTTATCTCATTATTGAATATTTAGGTTATTTCCAGTTTTTCATGATCATAAATATCACTATGATGAACATCTTTGAATATAAATCTTCAATTATAATGCAGATTAGATTTAGGTTACATTCCTGGACATAGGATTCCTGGGTCAAAAGTTTGACTTCTTAAACTTCTAGTGATCTCATTTTACTTTTGTTTGGTATGATTTGTTTTAGTAGAAAAATCTCTCATATATGGAAATCTGATGAGTTGTCCAGGCTGCCAAGTGAAATAATATACTGAAAAGTAGTGAACGTGACACAGTTTTTCCAGATTAGAGAATAAAGTAGATTCCCAGCGTCATTATTAAATAGATCATTGTCCTCATTGTATGTTGAGGCAGGAAGTTGTTTTCCACTCTGGAGAAAGTGACTTGTAAAACCAGTGCTGACGTTTGTTGAATAACTGGGGTCTTATCTGATCACTAAGGTTTTTCTTTCCTTCCCAACTCATGATACCATTGGTTTTAACAAACAAGGCTTATGTGTTTCCAACTCTCCTCATTTCTGAACACCCATTTTTTAAAAAATTGAAACTGTGCATTTTGGGGAGAGTATAAATGCATATTTAAGGTATGAATGCTTCTTTCAGGAATAGATCTGCGTCTTGGCTGGTAAATCCCTCAGGTGCACAAAGGGGCCCTGGCTACTTGGTCATTCATGGGGGAATAGATTTTAAAAGTACTTTCTTGACCCTCTTCTAACTTGGAGACGAGCGCATTCCTCACTTTTCCCCAACCAAAGCGAACCAAATTTTCATGTGCAGAGAGTGTGTTTTCAGTGGATTAAACCCAAAGCTATGTTGTTCCAGAGGTCTTAGAACTGCTTATGTAGCGCACAATAAGCTTTGCAGCACAATTTAAATGTTGATTTTAACATATAAACAGCCATCCAAAAGCATTTGAAAAAAACCCAATTTTTAGTTGTTGTCTTAAAGGTATATTGAATAATGATTTCTGAAGCATTTTTGTCTTTATTTAAGCATGTAAAGTTTTTCCCCATAAAGAAGTTCTGTGCCCCCCTTCCTTCTCTCTCTCTGTTGTCCTTCCCTTTCTTTCCTAGCTGTTTCTTTTATTCATCTGAGACATTAGATGACATTCTTTATTTTTCCGACATTGACTTATTTATACCTAATTGCCTGGATTCTGGGATTGTTAGAAAACTGTATTGACAATGATAATTTTCAGTTGTCTCACAATGAGGGCACATGAATTAACACAGATCCCAATCAAAACATGGCAAGTGAGAAACAAAGCCCCCACCAACAGCACATTTCTGACATTGCCTTTGTTAAGTGTTGCATTAATAGGAAGGTGACATTCTTTTGAGGAGTAAAGCATATGTAAATAGGAAGAGTTTTTAAAAATAGAATTCTGCAAGTCAGACTAATTTCTTCAGCTTCATGAGGCAGAGAACAAGTTAGACAGAAACATCCTTATTAACAGAGACTAGAAATTGAGGTTGTTTTCTTGCTCACTTAGCAGCCAAACTTTCTTATGTGTTGGGTATTGCTGGGTATAGTTGGGGACAATTGGAGATAGTCTGACAAATTGATTCTATGCTTAACTCTTACCATCAGTGAGAACCTAAGGCGTTCATATGCCTTCTTGTGGCATGACTGTGATTGTTTGCATGAGTTTTTATGAATTGTAAACCAATTTCTGGTGAACATCAAAGGCAGATGACCTGAAAAAGATTCCCAGGTAGTATTGTGACTTGGAGATTATAGTTCTTGATGTATTTCTCTAAGAAGGGGAATAAAAGTGTTGCACCACCTAATGACTGGGCTGGTTGGTTCTTTTTTTGTTGTTGTTGGTGGTACTGGGGATTGAACCCAGGGGCATTCTACCTCCGAGCCACATCCCCGGCCCTGTCTTTTATTTTTTATTTTGAAATGGTCTCACTAAGTTGCGGAGGGCCTCACTAAGTAGCTGAGGCTGGCCGCGAAACCGGATCCTCTGGTCTCAGCCTCCCAAGTACTGGGATTACAAGCGTGTGCCACCACACACGGCATGGGCTGGTTGGTTCTTAAGCCCCATAGAGCCACTTTACCATCCAGCCTTTTCAAAGCTAATCTATTATAAAATTAGATTGTAAAAATGGACAGAGTTGCCACCACCCTAGGACATCAGTCAAGGACTCCCAGTGTCAGCCCCACTAAATTCCCTAGTGGAAATCATCCCACAATTATTTGTGGTGTCATTCAACTCTCCAAAGACTTTGACTTCCTTTGCAACCCTAGTTATCTCTTGGAAGTGTGACCCTCCAGGCTTGATATTCCTGAGAACACACTGCTGTCCCTTGAAGGAGAAGGTCTATGGTGTAAGTGGCAGAGATGCAAAGGCAGTGACTCTCACGGTGTTTCTAATTTGATTCTCCCCATACACTGTCATGCATTCAGTGAAAAGAGGAAGAAGGGTCAGGAGGTTTGGTTTCCAGTCAAATTTAACTAGCTACTGCCTTTGCAGTATTAAACCACAAACATCACCTATGACTAGGGCACCACCATCTATGACAGGTCAACTAGATAAACTCATTTTTCCTGGTATATTGGATATTATAATTCAGGACTACTTCACCTATAGTCAATGCAAGACTGGATTTCAGGGTGGGGCAGTGAAACTTTCAAAATGGATGTAATGTTTTTAAATTAAGTAATAGACATTTTCCTAGAGAGAGACTTTTATTAAATTCTCAAAAGGATCCACACCCACAAGTGGTATGGAAGCGCACCATTCTATCTTCATAATTTTTTGTTTGATTTCAAAAGCTGGTGCTCTGTTTCCATTTAGACAGGAGAGACAAAAGCATGTGCAACTCTGTTCAATGATCTTTAATTTTTTTCTCCCTCCTGGACATCCCATAATAAATGTACAGGAAAGAAATATAAAATGCTATCCAAACTCAGTTAATAGCTCCGAGAAATGCTCATTCAGAGTGCTTTAAAATCAGGTTACAAATATAATTTTCAATTTGCTGGGGAGAAAATAGGAAGGAAGAGTCCTTTGGAATACAGAATAAATTCATTGTATGTACATTATCGGTGTTGGTTCATTACATTCTTTTGGGCCCACAACTCAACACATCATTAAGAAGAAGAAAGCACACACATTCTCCCTAGCAGTGATATTTAGGGGATATGCACACACACAGGAACCATGATGAATTGGGTTCTTGTATTTCAAGAGGTGGCAGGTGGAGTTCCATTCTCTGGCACCATAAAATTCTAAAGGTGGGTGGCATGATCAGCAAGGGGACACTTTGAGATTTGATGGAGAAATTTACTGCTCTTATAGATTATTTCCTCCTCTGGGGATAATCTGAATGAATGTTAACATGTGGTTTTGACAGATCCCAGAGAAGATGTTCATCTTCATTTGTGGCAAAGGTATGGCAATCCTCAGATTGCAGTCTTGGGGCCACCATGATGTGTGAAGCCTGGAGTGTGTAGGAGGGCACTTTTCTCTCTTTAAAGTTCTGCATCTTTCACACCAGTTTTTATTATTCTGCGACACACTGTGTGTGTTGCTGTATCTATGTAAGAAGTTCAGGTGGATGAATGGCCCCTTACTTGAAGAGTCTGCTCTTGGTAAAGCTTGGTTATTGGTTTCAAGCAGCTTTATGACTTCAACCTCACACTTCTCTGGACCCTTAGCCTTCCCTCATCCTGGAAAATCTAGGGTCTTATCAGCCGAAGACATGGCAATTATATGATAGACAGTGGGTCTGGAGAATTTCAAATCAGAACTTCCCACCTGGTGACTAGGAGGGAAAAATGGAGTTTATGATATGAGAAGATCCGCAGATACAAAATAAAATAAAATACAAAAAATACAAAATAAAACAGCAAACACCTGTCCACCCAGTGACTTTGATAGAATGATCATTTACTTTTCCTTTTGCTTTGCTACCTAATAGCAAAATTATAGTGTACTGGAAAGACCCAAATTATGGTGCCAGATCTTCTAGTCATAGCTGTTGAAACTTAGACATTACTTTAGCCTTGGTGGTGGTGGTGGTGGTGGTGATGGTCCTCTTCCTACTCCTCCTCCTCCTCCTCCTCCTCCTCTTCTTTTTGTGGTACTGGGGATTGAACCCAGGGGCAGGACATTCTACCTCTGAGCTACACCTCCTTTTTAGTTTTTATTTCAAGACAAGGTCCCACTAAGTTGCTGAGAGTCTTGCTACATTGCTGGCCTCGAACCTGGAGCCTCCTGTCTAAGCCTCCCAAGTACTGGAATTATAGAAGTGTACCACCATGCCTGGTTTTGTGGTCCTTCTTATATTTATCTGTAGAGAGAATATGCTGTTACCTGGCTTGCTGACTTCATGTAGTTAGGAAGAGGTAGAAATGAGGCATCGAATGTGCTCTCACTTTGAGAAGCTTTTTAAAGCCAAGTGGGGATTACTTTTTTCCTTGATAGAAACTCTCCCAACACTTCCTCCTTAACCAGAAGCCACATATCTTGGTGGCTGTCAGCTCTAGCTCAGGAGTCGGAGAGGGGTGGGCGAGAATCCTGACTTACTCGTGCTTCAACTTAAAGAAGCCACTGGTATAATCTGAGCCCCTTTGCTCTCATTTTTAAAATGGAAACAGCCATAGTTTACACCCAGCAGAGTTGGGGCATGGATGGAATGACACGTGGGGCATGGATGGAATGGTACTTCACAGATATGTGAGGTCCTGGTACGGTTCCTGCTGGCGGGTGCTCAGTGTTCCACGAATGTAAGCTATTGTTAGGCTTGGAGTCACTTTACTTACATTGTGAAGAATTAGAACATCCTGAAAGCAGACCCGTGCATGCGTGCTCTAAGAATGCACGCTACGCAGTCGAGCTGTCATGTTAAGAGGAATATCATCCAAGGTCTGCTGGTTAGTCCTGGATAATCACCTTCTATTACAATCAGCTTGGGTCTTCAAGCGGTGGCAGCATGCCAGTCTCTCCTACAGTTCTCAGTTTCCTGTGCCTTCCAGTGGTATTCAAAATACTTCACAATTCAACTCAGGAAATTTAGCACATCTTCAGAATAAATTATTATTGTCATTAGCACATTACCACCCAAGAAAAATCTGTACAGGAGCAGACTGCCCGGAGCGACATGTTTGTCAAATCGTGAGCACCATGTGGACGAGGATGTTTTGTTTTCGATGTTGTTTTCTGTATACCCAAGCTAAAAGCGAGACACACCCGATGGTGTTTGTTGATCTTGTGACTAATGGAGCTAGCAAAGACCCAATTAAAACAGTTCAAACAGACAGAAAGGAAAGGACACGAGCACAGAGGCACGTCACAGAGGTACCGTCTCTTGATACATGGACAAATGGGACCAAGATGCAACCTAACCCTCCTGCCTTTCTCTCACTTAAATATATAAATGTATCTGACAATGAAAACATTCCTAACTTTGCATCACAAGTCAAGAGGAATCAAAAGGGAAATCTGTTTTGCTTTTATCAATAAAACTTGCTTTTGATGTACAATGATTCTGATCAACTTTCCTCCTCAGCTGTAAATTAGTCCTCTAACTATCCATCTACTCTATCGCTTTTCTTCCTTGTGATTCCTGTTACGTGCAGTTTAGCACATGACAGATCCTTTTGACTTTACAGGTTCCCAAAGGTGATAATTTCTTGCATTTTACATGACTATATATACTAAACATGAAGTACTGCTTTAAAGTACAGATTTAGGGTGCCTACATTGCTTTATCTTTTTGAATAGCATTACTTCCTCCATATATATATTTTTTCATCCCCTAAGCCCAAATTAAAATTCCTTTCATTAAATAGTATGTTCATTATTTATTTTGAGATGAATGTCCTATGGATCCTTAAGCCGAAGCCTGGAAAATAGGAAATAATTCACTCTGGCTTGAAAAGGGTGGGGATTTCTTTGTTTCTTTTTATATTTATTCAGGAAAAGCTGACAATCGTCCCACATTAATGAACTACACCATCAATCACCGTGTTGACAATGAGCGGAAAAGCGAGGTATATGTCAGGCTGACGGCGTATTGCCGTTTCCAGCGAGGGCCTGGCTGTTTATAGCACTTTCATTGGCAAAATTCTTTTTGCACTGGAACAAAAATAGAAAGAAGAATTAGAAGGGCAGCCAGAGGAAAGAGCTTTATGTTTCCAGATTATGGAAAAAGTAAGAAAGATTGAGACATGATATTTTTGTAGTTCGTTTACCTATGCCACAGGACTTAAAGAGAAAATGAAAATGAGAAAAAAAAGGTGTGGTTTCTTTTATTTCTCACTTTATTTTATGGGGCTGATTGTCTTTCCCTAAGATCATGGAAAAAGATTTTGTATGTCAACTTCATTTGAACCTTGAGACTATTTAAAAAGTGAATTGGGAGTAATTGGGTTTATGCTATGGTTTTAAACACCCACTGTGGTTTAAATACATATACATGCACGCACACACACATGCGTATACATGGGTGGTAATAGAAATGACTTTGGTGGCCTCAAGAAGTGATAGTGTTCTCTCCCATCTTTGGCTCCCACTCCCCTTCTGTACCAGCTGGTAAGAAGAGAGCTAAACTTTGATGGAATCACTGTGTCCAGCAATACTACGGTGAATTGTCACTCCAACTACACAGTAGGTGGCCATATAGCCCATGAGGACAGGCCACCTTCATCTCTCTCTTTTTTCCTTCAAAATCGGAACCATTCTCTTGTTGATTTAATAATATGACTGAAAAGAACAAAATGAAGGTAATATCAGTAGCTTGTAATTATGAAGGGTTTATTATGTGTTAAAGACAGTGTAGCTATTACTTCATTGAATTCTCCTAATGGCATTGTGAGGTGGGGGATGTTGTAACTTTCACAGATAAGAAAATCAGGGCTGTGAGGGATGAGATGATCACTCAGGCACATGGCCAACATGTGGCCAAGTCAACTTGGTGAACAGTAGAAGAATCTGATATTAGTATTCTTAGAACGGCGTTTTAATGCAGTTTTTAAATATGCGTATCTTTGTAATTACAGACACTTTGTTAAAATGTTGGTACGCTAGCTTGCATTCTCTCTCTCTCTTTCTTTTGTATTGGGGATTGAACCCAGGGGGTATTCTATGTGTGAGCTACACTTCCAGCCCTTTTATATTTTTTTCATTTTGAGACAGGGTCTCTGACTACTTTGCTGAGAATTTCAGCTAAGTTGCTGAGACTGAACACGAACCTGCGATCCTTCCCAAATACTGGGATTATAGGCATGTGCTACCATTCCTGGCAGATTTTTATTTCTTATTGAATCTTTGTGCTTCATTTCAAATACAGATAAAAAAAGCAGTATGGACCTGTGGATAGCATACTTGTGAAGCCATTGGCGACTGCTGAACTTAATTCTCACTTTTACCATGTCAACATTGGAACATACCAATTCTCTTTCTGTTTATAATCCTGAAGACTAGCTACTTGGAATAGATTTAAAATATTTGTGTATAGTTACTGCGTTTAAGAGGCAAAAAACCACCAATTTCTCACGAATGCTTGGAAGCATTGCTTTTCTATAACTGAAAACATCTCATGTTCCCTCTTAGCCAAGAGAAAGAAGGTTTAAAGACAGATGCTCTAAATAGATGTAAGTTTTTTTTTAAATAAACTAGTTTTTAAAGTGGTTCCTCTTAAAGAACAGTCATGTCTTGGTTGAAGCAAAGAAACTCTGGGATTTTTATAGAAATGAATCCTAAGTACTAATATTTTTTGAAGTTACGGCTCCATTGTTTGGAGTGACTATTGGTCATTCTTCCTGTTCTTGGGGCATGACACAAACTTGGGCATTGTCGGCATCTCTGGCTGCAACGTAGATGAATCTCAGAGTCGAGTCTCTGGATAAGAGCCATCAATATGGGTCTTTCATTCTGTTTCTTTTTCTGTGAGAATTTTTTTCCCCTTTCAAAGAGAAAATGAAACACAAAAACTCTTGTGTGTGCTTGAGGTTGGTTCGCTGCAATCCGAGAAGTGTGGTATTTGGGCTGAGCCTTTGAAGCTGCCATGACAGAGAAATGCTTAGGGTGTAGGCACTAAATTTTTCAGGTTGTGGATATTTTTCAGCAGTAGGTGAAAGGCATGCATAATATACTCTGCGCTCTGGCATGGTTGGGGAATTGAAGCTCTGTTTGATGGAGTCAACAGCATTTCCCAAAGTGTGGCGAGTCACCAGTGCAAGCACCAGGGTTGGCCTGTCAGGTGATTTTAGGAGATACACAGTTTGAATTTAATTATTATGCGCCTAATTCTATGACTGCCTTCAGTTGACTGGTTTCCTTTTTTTAAAGTTTTTAAATTACTTTTTTGGTACTGGGGATTGAACCCAGGGGCATTCTACCTCCGAGCTACACCCCCAGCCTTATTTTATTTTTTATTTTGAAACAGCGTCTCACTAAGTTGCGGAGGGCCTCACTAAGTAGTTGAGGTTGGCCGTGAACCTGCGATCCTCCTGTCTCAGCCTCCCAAGTACTGGGATTACAAGTGTGGGCCACCACACCTGGCAACTGGTTTCCTTTTAAAACAATTTTATTAAAATTTTTTTTATCAGTGCATTGTAATAGTACATCATGGTAGAATTCATTATTACATATTTGTACATGTGCATAATATAGGGTCAATTTCATTCCCCAAATAATTAAATGAAATAGTGAGTCAATTTAAAGAAAAATGATGAATTAAGTAACAGTAAGGGTGGTGGTAGGTGAAATGGCAAAGTGCTACAAAATAATTGAAGTTTGAGGAACTGAGATAGTTCAGACATGATTAGTGCACTTGTTGAATATTGTTTATTTTAATAGACCTTTATTGGTGTGTTGTAATTATACATCATAGCGAGGCTCAAAGTGATACAAACATGTATGCACGCAGCACTTGGTGTATTTCCTTCTGGATCTCACCCCCTTACATGTTTGTGAGATTGGTACTGATACCTTCATATATGGACATAGCATTATTTGAACTGTTTCCTTCCTCAGTCTCCTTTTTCCCATCCCCACCTCTTTCCCCCAATCCCCTCCCACTATTCTACTGGTACTTCTCATGAATCTGAAGTCCCTTTTGTTTCCTATTTTTTTCCTGTGGCTTCCACATGTGAGAGAATACATACGACCCTTGACTTTCTGAGACCGGCTGATCTCACTTAGCATCATATTCTCTCATTCCATCCATTTTCCTGCAAATGACATAATTTTGTCGAACATTATTGAATGCCTGCCTAGTCTAGATACCGTGGGATCCGCCAGTCAGTAATATAAACCAAGTCCCTAGCCTTTTGGACTTCACATCCGAGTGGGGAAAAGAAATAAATATATAATACAGTGTCAAGTAGTTAAGTGTTTTAAAGAAAAATAAAGCAGGGTCGGGGCTAGAACTTGAGGGAGGTGCTGTTTTAGAGACGGGCTGAAGAAAGCCGGCCGAGGAAGTTGCATTGAGCAGAAACCAACACGGATTGAGTTCCGTTCATTTTACAAGCATGCCTTGGGCTTTCTGCTCTGCGACATAGATAACGCTAGTAAGAGGAAGCTCAGAATTTAGGAAAGAAGGTCTGAATTAAAATTTAATGAGTGGAGCGCAATAATCGTGAAGTCAGGGGGGTGTTTGGGAAGCAAGGAAGAAGGGAATGGCTGTCCTAAGTGATGGGAAATGACTTGGCAGGAGACTTCCTGGAGGAGATGATGGTCCCGAAATGACACTGTTCGGAGGCAGAGGTGGCAGGGGAAGGAGATGTGGGAAGGGCAGAGCCATGCACGGCAGAGGGAATCGCATATGCGTAGTAGGAAATGTTCCCCATGGGTAGCCCTTGGTGGGCATTCAGCAAACATTCACTGAATGAAAAAATGATTCGAGGGGCGCTTTGATGTAGTGGGTGCACCAGGGTCGAGGCCAGCTGCAGAGGGCGAGCGTGCTGTGCTGCAGAGTTGGTGCAGGCCTCATGCTCGGCTTGTTCTTCCTTTGGGCTATGGGGATCCGCTGGAGGGTTTTACCAGAGAACGGACGTGTGGCCTGTGCTTCGTTCTTGAACCACTCTTGTTTCAGTTTGAGGCATAAATTTGAATGTGGTAAGGAGTGACAATGGGAAACTGTGGAAGGGGTAGTTGGAGAGAAGGTCAAGAAGACCCGGGAAGGAATATTCAGTCTACAATTGACTACAGAAGGCCAACTGGATTTGACTGAATGGGCATTACTAGTGAGTTCACAGCATTTAATCTGTGCAGTGAGAGAGGAATCTGGATTTGGGGGCACTGAGGAGAACACGGAGGATGAGCAACTCTAGGAATGTGGATTAGCAATTTTTAGAGAAGTGGAAACTATGAACTACTTAGCACTAAATTATGTAGAGTGTCAAGTGTTTATTCAGAATTGGGCTGAATGTCCAATACCACTCATAGACCCAGCTAAGAGATTCCTCTGTGTGGATTCTGTCCTGGAAAGAGCCCCCGTTTGGCTCTCCCCCTCCTCATAGGGTGAGAGGTCCATGAGGTCACCTGGGACTGCCCATTCCTCAAGATCACACAATTCTTGGGACCTGAGAATTCAGTCTCAAAAGTCCCAAGCCCACTTTCAAAGCCTGGTTCTGCCTTCTCCAGGGAATGCCCTAATGTGTACACCCCTAGTCTTGAGGGGTGGATAAAGGACTGTTTGTAGAAGATGAGGAAGGACATTTGGGTGTGAGCAAGGGCGTGGAGGACTTGGGATGGAGGCCCCTTGACATTCAGAGCAGGGACAGAGGTTGAAGAAGAGGGGAAAGGGCGAGGTAGGCACTGGCATCCCTGGCCCATCAAATTCTTGACTGGAACTTGGAAGAGTCCAAGCCTTCCAGGTTGTTAGGAAAGAATATTTGTTAAAATGTGGTGAATAACGTATTTCATTGAAAGTGTGTTTTAAATATTTAGACAAGTGATATGTAAGTCCACTTTTGTTAGGAATGGCCCTGAGTATCATAGTACTTTGCATTTGTTGCTTATAAACTAGAAATAGAGTAATAATTGGTAGAGGTTTCCAGTTCCTCTAAGATTACTTAAGTGGGCTTTTACTAAATATGAAGTATTTTCAGGACATTTACATTTCACCATTTGCATGGTTATTTTTAGTCAAAACTTCATTTCTGCCTTCAACTCCTGCCTTACTTTGTGCCATTTTATTTTTTATTTTGAAACAGGGTCTCACTAAGTTGCAGAGGCCCTCACTAAGTTGCTGAGGCTGGCTATGAACCTGGGATCCTCCTCCCAGGATCTCAGCCTCCCAAGTACTGGGATTGCAAGCAGTCACCACATGCCTGGTTTGAAGTCTCTTTCAAAATCCAGACTTGGAGAAAGTAAAAGCACATCCTCCTCCCTTTCTGGGTGAAGAAGGGCAGAAATAACAACTTTCCAAATCCCAACTCTTGACAGCAATCTCTGTGGTTAACCTACAGGGTGAGAGTTAATTAAAATATTTAATAAAAATTAGGAGAAACTGGAACAAAACCATCACTAATTTACCAAGGAAGAATATTAAGAAATTATATGCTTACAAGTTATTTATAAAATCTTGGACATAGTTCTTGATCTGATTAAAACAATACTAAATACTTCCAGAAAAATTCCTTTCTAGATAAAAAGATCCAAGAAATCAGCATGATCATCAGATTTAGCCAATAAAAGAAAGGGTGGAGGAAAGAGCGAATTCCAGATAAGTCCTGTGTAATACTCCTGAAAGCCATGAGGTCACCAGTAAATTAAAGTTGGATTTGGGGCCCAGAATCTGTTATAGCCATTTATATTCTGCAAGGCTGGAGGCCAGACTGCCAGAAGCAGGGCTGAGATCCTCAGGAAGGAGGAATCGAATTGTTTGGTTGCACTACTTGAACCATCATCAGACCCCTGGAAACCAGGAGGTTTTGCTAACAAGTTATTTGAATGGGGGGGAGGTGCTCTGTGCATCATGCAATAAAATTGCATTGCATGTCTCTGACTTAAGATGAGATCATTTTCTCTTAGATCATCTTTTCAGGCAAGGGCTACTCTACCCATAGGTGGAGTAGGACAGAATGCACCATGATGTGAAGAGGGAAGGGAACGAAGACTTTATCGTTCAGCTGTCCTGTGCCAGGCAAGGTGCTGGGTTCTTTAACTGCCCATTAATACTCACAAGAATCCTGCAAGAAGTTCAGAGAGGTTAAGGAATAGTGCTGAGCTTACAGAGCGTAGCGCGTGGCAGATGCTGGACCCAGACTGCTGTCCTTCTGATGCCCTGTTCTGGGCTCTTTCTTTGATAGCACATGTAGGGGCATCAGAAGCCTCCTTCCACTGGGAGATGGTCCAGTCTCCTAGATTGGGGCTCAGGGGGAGCTTGGAGATTGTAGTTGCGAGTCTTGTGATGCTCATATGGCCACTGCCACTTTCCCAGCAGTTGTAAGCCGAACATATGGAGAGTCCCCCGAGCACGGATCTGCTCCTCTGCCTATAACTTTCCCCTTCACTGAGTGTCCCACACTGATCCATTGTCTCTTCTAGATTAAATCTCACTCCAGGAAGATACCAGTAATACTTAGTTTGAAATTCTTTGGTGGCCTTAGTGAGCACAATGCAATCCTGGGGGAAAGTAGAAAAGGGAAAATCTGGTCCCTGGGGAAGGTCCTGGACTACCCTTTCCAATTTCATACTACTCGCTCCCATTCCCTGAGTCCTCCCATCGAGGAGGAGATGATCTCTGAGAACAGAAGCTGCATTTTCCTGAGAGTTGGCCAGGATCTACATGGACACCTTATGTGATAAAGCAGAGCTATACCAACTAAGAGCCTGTCTTCTGTTAATCGGTGGCTAGTAACCCATCAGAGGGCCTTGTGTTCTCTGCATGCATCATTGGTGACTGACAGGTGCCTCTCAGGTTGTTGATGGCTCTGAGATTGTTCATCCAGAATGAACTTCTCAAAAGTCCAAATGAACTAGAAGAATGTACTTTCTAAGTTAAGAATTTTTGCATGATGGGAAAAACCAACCCCAAATTTTCTGCATTATTAATTTGAATTTTCAAAAATCAAAATGAACTAGGGGAGTCTTATTATTTAGCACGGTCTAGAGTGAAGGAGTCTTAATGAAAAAAAAAGTCATCCATGAATTTTCTATCTTATTAATTCGAGCAAAACTGTGGGTTCTTTTCCCCTCTTGGGTGTCTGAATGTAATGGTATATTTGGGATTTGAAGGTAGAAATGAAGTTCTGATTAAAAATAACCATTCAGATGGTGAAATGTAAAAGAGTGACGCACGATCAGCCATTCTTGTTATTAGGCATTAAGCTAATATGATCATAAATGTTAAAGTCAGACAAAACCTTAGACACAGAATTCCAAGAAACAGTACTTTACTCAAAAGGATTTTAAGCAGTATAGCGAAGTGTTGTTGTAGGGTAAACTGATGTCAGGAGGGCGTCCCCCGGGTGGTGTTACTCTTGTCTGTGATTACGTTCCCGTAGTTCCCTGTAACAAGGTACGATCAGAATTTTGTGTGTGTGTATGTGAGTGATGGATTTCACAAGTTCAAAGCTCCTTTGACTCCAAGACCAAGGGTTTAAAGAGGCTAACTAATGCTGGCTTCACTCTACACAATAACCAAATGATGTCTCAAAGCAGCTTGCTCATTGTGCGTGCAGAAGGTTGGATGGCACTTTAGTCTGCTCATGTTGGAGCTTCCCATTTGTCTTTCCTTGGTGGGGAAACTCAAGAGGAACCTCAGCGTCATTTCACTTGGTGGACACTGCAGAGATGGAGCTGTGGTGTTCTTGCTCTGGGACGTGCCTGCCCGGGGGAAGTGGGGCAGGATGAACCTGCCCACAAAGGGTTCGAGTTGTATTTCTAATGCCTGTTCCCTCACCCCATCCTACAGGATGGAGGGTTTGGATAAAGAGTAGGAACCAGCATAAGAATGGGAGAAGAGAACAGGGGTGATTCACCCCAACTTCCCATCTGCCTTGATGACAAACTGAGCTCATTTTTCTTCCATGATAAAAGAGATGGGAGATGGTCATAGGATCTGCAGTTCTCTTATCGGACTTCCTGTTTCCCTAGGACAAGCTTACTCTTTGACTGTCTTTTCCTCCCTAGTTAGACTAGAATTTGAGGATTGCAGTCCACTTTGTTTACTCTCTTAGTCTGTTGGTTCTGACCATAATCTAAGACTTAAGTTTACTTTTAGGCTTTACTTTTGCTGGTTTGTGACTATGGTTCTCAACTTAGACTTCAAAACTGGATCTAGTCAAAGACAGTGGAGGTGGTAGTTGCTTGACACCTTTCAGGGTGCTTTTTATTTATTTTCTTTTAAATTTAGAATGATCCTTTGGGATCACAGGATGAATATTACTCATCCCATTTTACAGACAAGACTGAAGGCTCAGTGTGGCTCGCAAGAGCTTGCCATTATTTGGCTAGTTGGTGTGTGCCTCCAAATATTTGTTCCATTGTTTTCTCCACTAACCGTGGTATTTCCCATTACCACTGCTATGTCTGTGAGTAGAATTTTTATCTTTATTTTCAGCTGGAGAACACTGAGACTTTCAGAAACTTTTTCCCCCTGGTAATCTATCGATTTAGTAGCTGAGCCAGATACCAAGCAGAGACCTCCTTGTAGGTCACACTCAATCCTTAACAAGTCTAAAGGAAACAGCAGGGCTCTTAATATACCCCTTAGTGGAGATAAATCCTATAAAATTACATTTCAGCAGCAAAATAGACAAGCACAATAATTTTGGTGTGAAATGTGCAAAGTCTTATTTACAGAACATCTCATGATGCTGTTCCCAGATGTCTTTTTAAAGAAATTTTTAGTTACATGCAGAGGAACTAGAAACCAGGAATATAATTGGTAAGAAACATAAATCTCTCAAAAAAAACAACAATTACAACAACTTGATGAGATATATATTTTCTCAGCATCAGCATAAAAGAAAGAACATTCTGATCCAGAAATGGTATGTAAGTAAATAAACTTTAATTGGTTTGACAATGCCCCTTTTCCTGGCAGTGCCAAGAATCCTAGCATTATAATTACATAGTTCTGGGCAGACATGTGGTTTCCATTAAGAAAGGCTTGTGATTGACTGAGTTCATGAGGCATGTCAGAAAAAACACATCAATGTCTTTATAAGAAGGGAAGAGAAATGGATCGCAATGTATTTATAACTTCACAAGATACACATTCATAAATAGTTTCAAAAGGGCATACATTTCTTTAATTCTGATGAAAAAATCATTAGGGAAAGCCATTGGGAGCATTTTGGCCTCCATTTCTATATGAACACAACACAGTGACTTGAATTTAGGTCAAAGGGGTACCTTTTTTGGCCTTACAAGGATTTATTTAAGAGTTCTGCAAGGAAAACATTGGTGAAAGTCTTAGTTGAATAAGCAATTGCTTCATGGGTTTAAACCTCCGTCCCCCACCTCCTTGTCCCCCTTTAAATGGCTTTACCATTAACAAAAAGATTTTTCAGATCCATCCTCTCTTAGCCTGGTGTGCTGAGCCAGGCAGGGCTTATATTATATTCCGCCTCTGCCCTACCCCCACCTCAACTTTTCAATAGAAAAGGAAACAGAGACTGAAATTAGTGAGTTGCTGAAGGTCTTACAGCTAGTAAATGCTTTTAATTAAAAGAGTGTTGCAAAACATTAGAGAAAGGTAAATGAGGCAGGCAAGGAGGGATATTTCAAGCTTTGTGTTTTGCAAATGCCAAAACTCCACAGGTAACACAGATAAAGCATATGAAATTATTTGAGTTCGCTATGCAGAAGGATGAAGCTAGCTGGGCTGGAGAAGGGTGTGTCTCCTCCAAGAACATTTTAGCCCAAACCTAACAACTTGCCGTAATCACCTAAAGTGACTACACCAGTGAGTAGTTTATTTTCTGCTTTTGCATAAATACTTTTGAGATGACAAATATTTTTTAGGACTGCCAAACACTGTCATCTTTTGGCAGGGTTAACCTCTCAGGCTCGATATATTTTCTTGACACCAGAACAATTTGTGTGTGTGTGTGTGTGTGTGTGTGTGTGTGTGTGTGTGTGTGTGTGTGTTTCTCTTTTCTTGAAAAACATTTTGTCAACAATTAGTGGCAAGACATGTGGTTGTGTTTTTAAAAAGTCTATCTCTACCCAGGCATCTCTTGCATAAAATATGAGATTTTTTTAAATTTAAAGAATAAATCAGTGACTTTGCTTCTTCAATGGAATGTCTAAAGCCGGTTTCTATAAACGATTCGGATATTTTTAAGCAACCATCTGGTACGCTGGAGTGGATATGCAAAATATTGTAGTCTGAAGTTAATGAAACAATGTTCTATGATGTCATCAATAATAAAAATAACAATGAATAATAGCCACCATTTATCAAGTGCTTACTATGTGCCAGACAGTGTGCCCTGTGGAGCATATTTATTTAATATTCTCATGGGTGCTAGGGGGTGGAGATTATTTAATCCTATTTTACAGATGGAGAAATTAAGGTTCGGTTGTAAGTTGCCCAAGATCCCATAGGAGTAAATAGAGCAGGATTACAACTTCGTCCCCTGCCCCGTGATGTCTGTTCGTCTTGCTGCAGTGAGTGGACGTTGACATTCTGCAGATCTTCTCACTAAGGCTCAGCGTTGGGATTCATTTGTGGCATTCTTATACACCTCACTGGCTCTTGCGATCAATTGGCTTATCAGTACCAAGGAAAATGAAAAGTGATGGATTTCATTGAGATTAGCCCCCGTCTAGAGCTAGATCATCTCTGACATAGAAACTAGGAAAATAAAGAGCTTCGAAGGACCACCTTATAAAGCAGTGCAATTGTATTAGTCTATGTTTTTAGAGTTCTTACAAAAATATGCAAGCACTTTTCTTTCTGCTCATCCTAACAATCATTCCCATTCAGTCACTGTGGCCAGTCAGAGATGAGATCAAGGCATAGGGAGGTTAAGGACTTGCTTGAAGTCACACAGCTAGTTTTCTTTCTTTTTTTTTTTTTTGTGGTACTTGGGATTGAACCCAGGGGTGTTCTACCTCTGAGCTATACCCCAGCCCTATTTTTTATTCTTTATTTTGAAACAGGGTCTCACTAAGTTGCAGAGGGCCTCACTAAGTAGCTGAGGCTGGCTGAGAACCTGGATCCTCTGGTCTTAACCTCCCAAGTACTGGGATTACAAGCGTGCACCACCACGCCTGGCTCAACACAGCTAGTTTTCATTTGAGTTGGGGATAGAAATGAGCCTCTGTGACTTGGAGCCCAGGTTTGTGTGGAATCGTATTGCTTCTCAGAGTCGAGCCCAGAGTTTATCTTCCAGGATGGCTCTAGTGCACAGAGTATCTAGTAGATTGTACTGCAGATGTTACCCTGAGAGCTGCTCTCCATGTTGCTACCCCTTGGTGTCTCAGCCTTAGTTCAGGCCTGTCTTAAAACAGTTGCCTTCTAACTCAGCTCCCTCCCTCCAGTCTGTTCCTTCACACTGCAGCCAGGGAAACTTTCTTTCTTTCTATTTATTTATTTATTGGTGCATTGTAATCATACATCTTGATGGGTTTCAGGGTGGTAGAAGTATACATGCACACATCGGTCAATTAGCCCTCCCCCAATTCCCACACCCCATTTCCTCCCCCTTCCCTCATTCTCCTGCTCAGCATAGTAGTTGATTTGATAAGTTTGAGTATGTACATCCTGTACATTAGGGTGTTTCCCTCTTCTCCTCTCCCATCACCCTCAGTTAGGTCGCCTTCTTTACTCATCTAGGGTTTTCTCCATCTTTGTCTGGAGTCCCTCCTATGCCCCATTCTCCCTAGCTTCCGCATATTAGGGAGAGCATTCGACTTTTCACTTTTTGTGACTAACTAATCTCACTTAGCATAATGTTCTCTAATTCCATCCATTTCTCTGCAAATGACATAATTTTGTTCTTTATGGCTGCATAAAATTCCATTGTGTACATATCCCATAGTTCTGTAATCCATTCATCTGTTGATGGACATCTTGGCTGGTTCCATAGTTTGGCAATTGTGAATTGTGCAGCTACAAACATAGACATGCATGCATTAGTTTGGTTTCCATTCTTTTGGGTAGCTACCTAGAAGTGGTATTGTTGGGTCATAGGATGTGGAGGATCCTCAGAAGACTGGGAATGAGTCAGGGAAGCTTTCAAGTACCTCTTCTGGTATGCCTCTCTTCAACAAAGGAGCGTTAGCTTGCTTCAGAACACCAAGGTTGCTGAGCACTGTCCCCAAACCCTCCTGCTATGAACTCAGAACCTGGTGACCCGGGAGCGGCCTACCATGTGCTCGACGTCCAGCAGAAGAGGGCCTCTGTGGGACTGTGATGGTGTTTTTCTACTTGCACCACCAACACCTCGCCCCGTGTTGAGAATCCTTCCCATCCTGTCCCAAGCGGCTTCCTTGATGCTGTCTGATCCGTCTCTTTGCCCCCTCCAATGGCGCCCTTGAAGTCCAGTTGCTTTCTCGCTTGACCCTTCCCCATCCATCATTTCCATCTTGTATTCTGGTTGTTTTCCATGCTTTCTCCGCCCACCCCCGCTGAGACAGTAAGCTCCTGAAGGCTGCACCATCCTGAACTCTGCGCAGAAATAATGGGCCTGACAGCCCTTAGCAGGGCAAGGCAACAGATTCTGTCTGAAACATGGAAGGCGTGAGTTATGGCATGTCGCGGACGCTGTTATGATAAATTAATACGTCTTGAATGAATGAACATGTGAGTGAGTGGCCGTGATCGGCACTTGACCTCTTACAGACCCTCCCGTCATCTCGAGAAGGGGAGTGGGAAGTGGAGGTTTGCAAACAGTGGCTGCTCATCTTTGTTCTGGGTGCGCACAGCCGCTCTCAGGACCACGAGCTGGGGTTGGAGCGGCACACAGAGGGAGAAAGACTTTCCTAAGACTGGCCGCAGCTCTGCTCCAGGTTTCTGTCTGCCTCCATCACAGGGGTGCCTGCATTTGGTTTTAATTGGTGGTGGATTACAGTGATCACTGTGACTAAGCACTTGTCTGAGGTTTTCCAAGAGCCTCAAGACCATTTGTATTCATCATTTGACATGAAGAGGTTTGTGTCTGCTCTCCCGTCTGACAAGAAATTGCCCATCGTTTGACACAGGAACAGCCATCCCCAGCAGCCTGCATTCCGGCCCCATCGTGCATTTCATTAAAACTAAGAGGCCCACTCTCTGACCTGGAGGTGGGGGAGGAGGCTTGCAGAAAGCCCCTCTTCTTCACTTTGTCCCTTTCTGCTTCTGGCTGGAACAAGACAGATGCAGACTGCCGCTGCCCAACTGCTCTGGATTGAAGTGTGTGGCTCAGTCAAGAGGTAGAGGTGGGTGGGAGGATTTACCAGGTATCAGAGAGCCCAAGAGTCCATACAGGTCTCCTGGTATGTCTCAGAGGCCCAGACGCTCGCTGAACATTTCAACCATCTTCCCCTGGGGTCAAGCAGAGGGCCTGAGCCTGTGGTGGCCAAGGCTTAGTGGCTGCCAGAGGCTGCCCAGAAAGCCAGAACACTTCCTGCTGGAACTGTACAGGAGCTGGTTCAACCAGAGATGCCAGAGCTGCACGAGGCAGAGGGAGAGGAGCCTTTGAAGATTCAACACTCGTTTTAATTCTTCTCTCTGTGTTATCCCATTGGCTATATTTTGCCCAAGTCTAAGGCAGAAGAAAGGAAATGGAGTAAAATATTTGTTTGTTTATTTGTTTATTTGTACTGGGGGTGGAACCCAGGGGCATTCTACCTCTGAGCCACACCCCAGCCTCATTTTATTTTTTATTTTGAAACAGGGTCTCGCTCAGTTGCAGAGGATCTTGCTAAGTAGTTGAGGCTGGCCTTGATTCTGTGAACCTCCTGTCTCAGCCTTCCAAGGACTAGGATTATAGGCATGGGTCACCATGCCTGGTTGGAGCAAAATACTTAAAGCAGGCATCCCTCCTTTGAATCAGCTAGGGGCAACCCCAGCAGCCTATGAACTCCTCTATATATTAGTATTGATTTGTTCTGGGAGGCCGGTTCAGAAGAACAATGGGGCACGTATTTAAAGCCTCTTGGGATTAGTAGCACCCTATCCACTCAGCTCCTCTCTTCAATGATAGGGTGGTCAGCGTATCAGGCAGGGTCCTCTGGTGGCAAGCAATTGAAGCTGACTCCACAACTTAAGCGAAGAGAAAGGGATTTATTGGAGATAGAACGGGTGGGCCTAAAAGCCGGAAGAAGAGTTGAGTAATTAGGTGCTGGAGATGAGGGTGTAAGGCGGCCCTGGGGATCTGGGTCATAGGCAGTGACTGTGTCCTATGACGCTGCCAGCCAAAGGTCGGGGCTCCTACCATGTCCTCTCCTATGTCCCACTCTTCTCAAGATGCGGTGTCTAAGGGGAGAGTTGCATTGGCCTGACTTGGATATCAGTTCCCCTAAGACCGTGAAGAGTGGAGCAGAGGAAGTTCTTGAAAGGAAGAGTACAATGCCAAGAGAGGATGGAGGGATTGGGCAGGAAAAATAACAGACGTCTACCAGAATGGTCCAGGTCCACTGCCGACTGGCTCACGGCCTTTCCTGTCTTTGTGAGCATAGTACTCATCCATTCATTCCCTCATTCATTCCACCTAGTATGAGTACCAACAATGGGTCGGATAATGTACTAGGTGCTGGGAATACAGTATTTAACGATTCAGTTGTCCATGTTGTGAAATGTGCTTCAGAGACAGAGGAGTTGGAGAAAATGACTCTGCCAGTTGGTCACAGAACACCATTCCAGCAGCATTCTATGCAGTCTGGGACATGCCTAGGGGGGCCCCCAAGCCCTGACTGTCTTCCTCCAGGAAGTTCTTCACACTTCACCATCCCAGCTTCTAGTTATGCTAGGAATTGCTTCCAGAAAATTTTCTCGATATGCATTTATCCACGTAATTTTCAGCATATTAATTCCAACTCATTTGTGTTTCTTCAGAAGGGTTCTTGGATCTTTTTCCTGGGCAGTTAGTGGCATTCAGCTCCCCGTTGAATTTCCAGGCACCCCTGGACCCATGTCATGTTGCTATGTTTCGTGGCTTCCCTACCCACATCCTCCTTGGAAATTCTAGTAACAAGGAGAAAGTCCAGGGATACGGAGCCTATGTCTTCCTGGGTGACTTCGAAGTCCGCTGAACCTCTGTGTGCCTTTATTCACTCATCTGTCAAATGACATAACCCCTGCCCTGCCTCCTTCATTAGATTGTTGGGAGGATCAAATGAAATCATGGATGTTAAAAGGCTTTGAAAAATTAAAAGTGTTCTTAAAGCCCAAGAGAGTATTAGGATTCTGTGGCTTTAGGGTAGAGGGCTGAACATGAGGAATGATGACTCATAGTAAAGATAATAAAACAATATTGATAATAATCCAACTTAATCCAGTGTTTATTATAGTCCAGGCACAGTGATAACCTCCATGTGGATTAACTTACATAACGTCTACCCATAAGCAGAGTAGGGATGCTAATGCTATCTCCATTGTACAGATGACGAAACTGAGGCTCAGGACTAGCTCCCCCAGGGGAGGAGGATTGACACATGGAAAGCCTACATTTTAATGAAAATCTGTCTATGTTCTCTTCCCTATTTTACCAATAAATCTTACCCTTAGTTCTAGAATGGGATGCTCCATTGTAAATACAGGGTTAAAAATGTGGATGCTAGAATAGCCCTATCTTAACTTCCAAATTTGGCTCTAATACTTCCTAGCTGTGTGATATAAGTCAAGGGGTTGAGTCTCTCTGACCTTCAGAATATTTTTTGTGAAGTGGGGGCCACGATAATATCTTATTAATAGGGGTGTTTGGCAGAAGTACACAGGAAAACAATTATAGAAATAGTAATAATAATCATTACTAATTGGATGGTGAGTGATTAAGAATTGCTAAGCTGGGTCAGGCGAGGATGATATAAATCTGGCAAACACAGTGGAATGGAGAGATTAAATTCTAAGGAATTTCCTCCCTGCTCCCCAAACTCTCAACTTAGGAAAGTCCCAGGTGGCTAGCTCTC
This sequence comes from Glis glis, assembly GCA_004027185.1. Classification (NCBI taxonomy): domain Eukaryota; kingdom Metazoa; phylum Chordata; class Mammalia; order Rodentia; family Gliridae; genus Glis; species Glis glis. Next base: position 81,645 of record PVJS01000334.1, read on the forward strand.
TGACTCGATTCAGTCTTTAAGATAGCATTTCGGTTTGGTCTACTAAATATTCTTTAAAATTTGGAATTAGGTGCCAACATCATAAAATCAGATTTCGCATACAAATCTATATATCTGACATTTTTTATAGAACTGGAAAAGGTGTCATCACAGGCTCACAGTCCTGCCAGGTAACCAGCTGCTGCCGATTGGAGCTGCTCTCTTTAGATGGGGGTGCCACCCTGATTTGCTGTCCTGTAGGCGTTTGAGTTTGAGACCCCTGCAGGAGAGTGAGCCCAGGAGACCTGGGGAAGAAGATAGAAGTGACTCTTTCTAATTAAAAAGAAAACTCTAGTCCTGGAATTGTACCTGCTCCTGTACCATGTTCCAGGACATGTCACCCTCAGTCACTGCCACCTGCCACACCACTGCGTAGAGAGCAGTCCTGTCCCAAACACTGCAGGTCAAGGAAGGAGGGGACGAAAAGGAAAACCAGAGAGAAAGGGATGGGAGATACGTTATTTCTTAATTAATCTGGGGAAGGAGACGAGGGCTAGGAGAGACAGGCTGGCTTGCAGCTTGGCATTTATCACGCCGTTGCCCTCTGACCCGAGGGCCCTGCTGGACGGAAGAGCCAGGCTGCTTGGAATGGCTTTGCTGATGTGCCATTCCTGGGGTAAGTGGTTATTGATGGAGGGGCTTAAGTGGTATGTGGAGAAGAGCAGTCCTTCAGCTAATGCTCCGGGCCTCAGCTGTGCGCTCCATCTGGGGGAGCTTGAGGCAGAGTCCTGCCCGCTCAGTGCCATCCAAGTCAGAATCCTCAGTCTTCCTCCTCCCCTTCCCCAGAAGGAAGTAGTTACAACCCGGACTGTCTCTCCAGGCCCTCCTGACTTCAGGAGGGCCTCCTGACTGGGCTCTGATGCTTGTCTCTTAGCGGCTTTATTACTGGCCCAAGGAGTTGAAACTCAGCACATTAATGGTTTTTGTGGATAATGGTGATTTGGGAGCTGTTCCATCCACAAAATTTGGAAGGAATATATGGACCAGAGCTTTGGAAGAAAAAGAGGGAAGGTTAAACATAAGCAAACAAGCAAAAAAAAAGTAAAAGCAGGGAGTAAGCACACTTTTACATTTCTTACTTATGTTTTTTAGTGGAATATCAAGGTTCAGGAGATTTCAGGGGTCATTTCTCCCAGGGCCTCTGGATCTTAACTTTACATTAAAATTTCCTGGGAAACTTTAAAACAAATTCTGATGTGTAGTCCTTGCCTACAGAGATTCTGAAATAATTGGCCTCAGGTAGAGCCCAGGAATTGGCATTTTCTGAAAGATCCCAAGCCGGGTTGAGAGCATCCATCAAACACTTTCACTTTATGGTCAAGATAAGTGACATCCAGTGACTTCCACATGGTCACAGAGCTACCGCCTAAACCTAGGCTGTCCCTTTCCCAGCCCGGGGTGCTCTCTTGAATGTGCAGTTTCCTTGCAAATATCATTCTTATACCACTTCCATGACTTTTGCCATATTATTGCATCATCTGTACTGTTTTCAAAAATAAATGTGTTTATGGCAGCTCACTCTTTAAACTTGAATTCATTTGAAAATGAAATTTTACAGCGCAGTAAGAGGCAGTTCGGCCTCACCTGCAGTAGATGGAAGGTAACCCTAACATAGATGGGACGAAGGGAAAGCCGAGTTGTCATATCTCAGGTGGACTTTGTAGCCTGCTCCGATTCTGCTAGACATGGAGATTGGTGAGTGCTAGGTGTTCAAGGAGTGTTAGCACCAAAGGGAGACATTAAGTAACAGAATGATTAAGAGAAAGTCGAAAGGAGATGGCTTTCGTACTCCGTTTTCATGTTATTTAGCGTTGATGTTCTTGTATCACTAAAGTTGTCCTGAATGTGTTATTGATGCTCCTTTATTTACCTTCAAAGAGTGATAGTGGTGGTTATATAATAAGGAAAGTAGTCTGAAAAAAAGGTCAAGTATCCACAAAATAGAAAAATGAAGCATAAACTCAGGTCATCAGACCATAGACTTGAGAAACTGAGAAAATAAAACTTAGAAACTTGAAGTAGTCATGAACAACATCATAGAAGCAGTTTTCAAATCAGATGAGAAAATTAATATTTATGGTTTGGGCTATCATTGGTATATTATTGTTGGCAGGCTTTTTAGGTAGTGTTTTGTTGTTGTTGTTTTTGCTATTGGGAATTGAACCCAGGGGCATTCTACCTTCGAGATATACCTTCATCCCCCTTTTAAACTTTTTACTTTGAAACAGGATCTCTCTAAATTGCTGAAGTTCTTGCTAAGTTGCTGAGGCTGGCCTCAAACCCGCAATCCTCCTATCTCAGCCTCCCAAATACTGGGATTACAGGCATGCACCACTGTGCCCAGTTCTGGTAGTGGTCTTAACTAAAGCAATGAGCTGAATTTGAAGGAGACATTTGTACCCCTTCTTTTGGGATTCCAGTTATGACTGGGAGGCATATGAGATTCACAGGAATTAAGCTCCTAACTGAAGAGCTCAAATATTACCACAGTAACCAGCATTTTAATCTTATTTATTATTATCAAGTCTCTATTTGGTCACTCACATGCGAAATTGCAGGATGAGATTCTACCCAGATAAAGTACTGATATACTCTCAGATACTCATTAAAAAAAAAAAGCCTATCCTGGACCTGGACCCCATTCATTCTAGGTTGTGGTTGGGCACATTCTCTCAGGCTTGGTCACCAAACCTCCCTCCTTTCCTCCCTCCACACCTCACCTCTACACATGGGTTAGGATTCACTTTCCAAATTGAAATATCTGCTTCTTATTCCCTTTGATTTTTCCAAAGACATTAGAGCTGGTAGGGAGTCTTTGTCTTTGGGTCAATACTCTTTGATACATTTACCTAAATGGCATGTTCTTCTTCATGTCATTGCATCCATGCCATAATTAAATGTAGCTTCAGAGAGTATTGAAGGTAGGTGGTCTTTGAGCTTATTGCTTAATTAGTTCAGGTTCATGCTGTAGTTTCCCATCACTGTGCAATCAATACTACTCTGGAGAACATCCCACCAATATTGGAAGAAGATGCCTCCCGCCTCCATGAGTGGGTGCGGTGGAGTTCAGGTTGTGTTGTAAATTAGTCGTGTTGGAAATAGCAAGTTAGTCATACTTTCAGAGCACTGGGTAAGTGAGTGTGTCTCTTCAAACACACTTAGATGCGCACAAATCCCCACCTGCTTCCTTGGGGCCCCTTGTTCCTTTCTTCTCTCATGTCTTCAGGTTGCTAAGAATTTCAACCCAATGAAGCATAGGGCTTTTTCCAGACTTGATACCAATGGAACCCTTGTGCTATTTTATCACATTCTGGGCTGTCCCTATAATTTGATTGAAATGAAAAGCTGGGATTTTCCTCACTTGATCTCTGCTATGTTGTTTCTCTCGAGGGAGGATGGGTTGAGGAGGGAGCCTCTGAGATGGATATTCGGGGGCTCCTAGATGAAGGGTGGCATGTGGAGCTGGGTACCAAGGGCAGAGGGTCCTGCTTTGGCTTTACCCCAGTAGAAGACCCCACTGAGAGGACGTCACAGATCCTGCCCACTTGTTTTGTTGGATTTCCTTCCAGGGCAATTCTGATTAATACACAGGATGCCGGATGGAAGTTTGGCCCTTATTATACTACAATATATATGGTTTCCTTTAAATACCAATGGAATTATATTCTCCAATTCAAGGGATTCTGGATATTGTTGGGTTACTTTTAGCTAAGGAGGTGCTTTCAAAAAGAGCAAGCTGGCTTTGTGATGGAAAAATCCAAATACAGCAAAATAGAATTAGACTGTGAGTGCCTTTGTCAATGGGGATTTTTGTTTTGTTATTAATTCATTTATCCAGAATCTTTAATGCAGTGGGCAATATGCTAGGATCTGGAGGTGTAGCAGTAAAAAAGGCAAAGTTACATCCCTCAAGTAGCTTAGTCTAATCTTGTTAATCTTCACATCCCTACTGCCTAACACAGTGTCTGACATACAATAGCCTCTCAATACATGTTGTTAATTTGAATACAAAGTATGCCTAAGCGCATCCTTTCTTTCTCCGTTTTTAAGCTTTGGTCAATGTGCACCTTTGATTGAGCCTTACTGTGCAAATAATATTATTACACGACTGTAGCAGCGAATATTTATTTAATAAATGTCAAACAATTTATATTCATTAGCTCTTTGTCTCCGGGCACTCATCTAGTTGACCTGGAATTTGTAAAGGTATTTCTAGGCATGTTCTAAAACCTGTCTACGTTTGTCACAGAGTTTCAATTAGTTTGTGATCTGGTCTTGGCTGTTGCAACTTATTTTAAATCCTCTTTCCCAAGCCATAAATTGACAGTTAAATCCCATCTGCGTAGCTCATTTTAGGCACATAGTAGGCTCTCAAAGAGGCTTTGTGTGCAGTTTTAAAATGATGTACTCGGGAGCCTTACCTAGCTAACCTAAGATCTTGAATCAAATATCTCAGATCGTTACAGTAATGATTTGAGGTCATTATTTCGTCCTATTTTGCTATATGCATCTACTGGACCTTTGTTTTTTTTTTCATAAGAGTCTAGCAGCAGTGTTTTGATAAAATATTTAAAACAAAACAATAGCAATTGTTGCAATTCTGTTCTTACAGTTCTTCAAAGTAACTGTAGCTTCTTAGGCTATTTTGCTAGGAGTTTGTGGATTACGTCATATGTACAACAGCAACATAAAACCTTTAAAAACACTGAACTCAGAGGACTTGAACATTTATAAAGTATTTTTAAATTAATTTTTAATGAGTTTTAATGTTTTAATATCATACTGGATCTTAAGTAAGAAAGTTGCTCTTGTTTTAGGCAGTGGTGTACAATATTACTTCATGGGATAACATTTAATTAAAATACACTAATTTATGTATTTGTTTATTAGCTTTATCCCTAAAGCAGAGAGACCTCTGCATGTTTTTATGAAAAATGTAGATGAGGATTTTGGCATTGCTAATAAAGTTGTATTGGAATAGGTAAAAGTGTATGATTTTATGTACATAACTTTATAAGACAGAACTTTAAAAATGTTGATTTGACATATAATAAAAATACCTTTCTAGTGAAAAGATTAAACTCCCATGAAAACAACCTTCTGTTTTTCTAATTTCCTTTGGCTTTATTAGGTTTTACCTGATTTGTTCTTGTCTCAAAACATTTTCCCTCATTCCTGTAATTGCTAGAGTGGTTTTGATACAAGAATATTATAGTGAAAAAGAATGTTTTTGAACATTTGGAAATCATTAGCTACCCTCACTCAGCATGGCCCACTTTGAGTATTGATGTAACAAATAAGAAACACCTTATTGAATAGGACATATTCTTTGCTGATTTTGCTCACTCCTAACTTAGATTTTATGCTCCTTGAGATTGGAGCCTGGTTTTTATGAGCTTTATTGCAGTTTTGAACATCCTTCATATTTTGGAAATTAGTAATAATATTAAAGCCTTAACCTTATTATTATGGAACTTACTGGCTTATTTTTTCTTTTTGAAAAAAAATTTGTTTTCATCTCTGGATATAGGCATAGAGGAAAAAACAGAGAAGGAATGTCATTTTCTGGTTTTTCAGAATTTTATTTGAATGTTCTAGATACCAGGACACAAACATCTATTGTTTTAGCTCTCCTTGGATAGACCTTTGGCAACATCACGTTTCCAGCAAAAGAGAAAACAGATTTGAAATGCATTAAAAGGGGAAGTGCCCTGAGATATTTTCTCTCCATTCTCCCTGTTAGTTATTTATATTCACACTTCTCCACTTCACTACATTCCTTGGTAAACAGCTTGCAGGGGGGTTGATGTTTGTTAATGAACTGTCAATAAACACATGTTCTCCCCGACTTCTTAAAAAAGACCATTTTGGGGGGCCAGCCTGCTGGTTTCCAATTCCTGTTCACGCCCACCGAGGAGGTAGAGAGGAGTCTTGGCTGAGGACCCGGCCTGGGAGCCGGGCAAGGCTGGCAGTCACGTGGTGGAGGGCTCCGTCCCTGTGCAGGGAGGGAAGTGGCAGAATTTGATAGAGAGCGTGCCAGCAGCTATTAGGAAGAAGTCGGGAAGTGTTTGGAAACAGGGCTGCTAGCATTCCCAACAAAGCTGGAGGGAGAAGTCTCTCCAAAGAACAAAAGGCAAACACATGTTCAGGGTGAGGACTTTCTTGTCTATTGACACAGGGACGTCGCCAAGTGAGTTAGAGACAGCCCAGGTTTGGACAGGAGGCAAATAATAACATCTTTGTTAAAAGAAACGGGGTCCGGTCATTTCCTTTTCTTTCTCCTCTCTTATTCTTCCCTTGGCTCCCTTTTTTTCCCCTCTGCGTGGCTAAATGTCTTCACAGAAGCATCTATGAAGTCCTTCTGACTATAAAATACCAACGGAGAGGCACCTTGGTCATTTGAAAGCACACGACTTTCTTTCCCACACGTTCCACCCAGTGATGTACGGGCAGAGGCAGAACAATGATACCGCGCCCGAGGTGGGCGCGTGCGAAGGGGCCGGAAGCAGGTCCTTTTGTTGTTGGCACAGGTCTAACCTACACATTCATAAGAGAAACTTTGAACCGCTTTTAACCAAGGCCATTTTTAATTTAATTGATATGGCTACTGCCTTCTATTCATTTTGAAACAAATTGTCCCAGGACAACAATCCTGGAAATTTTGGCTTTGACCAAAAAAAAGAAAAAAAAAGTTGAATTTCCCAGTATCCTTGTCTTTTTTTTTTTCCTTAAAAATTTCATGCATTGTTAGGGAAGAAAAGTCTAGTCTAACTCACAAATGCATCCTTATTCTCATGTATATTTGATACTGGCCCCAGTCTAATCTGATAAAGTGCACTTTGCCTGTGGTGTCTTACAATAAGCTGGCTGCATTAGTGCCGGGAAAAATCAATACCGATTTATAATTTACCATCGCAAAAACCTATCACTTTTTATGACCCTCCATCCTGGCTCATTAATATTACATTAAAACACACACACCCACTGCAACAGGGGGAAATTGTAGCTTGTCAGGTTTACAGCCATAAAGAAACCTTTAATTGGGCTTAGTTTGGGAATTCAGGGACAGATTTTTGTTTATTTGTTTTATTTTTAATGTATGACGCTTACCTTGGTGGGTTTCAAGATGATGTATACTACACCCATCTATTTCTCTGAACAGAAAGAAGAAAAGCGCGTCACAGACCCTCTGAAATACACCTTCACATAGTTCATCACAATATGCATTTTAATGGTCCCCGATAATATTCTTCTCTGTTCCTCTCTAGTCTACACTTTTTTTTCTGTTTGTGTGAATGTGGGGTTTCTTTCTCTGTGCTGAAGCTTTCGAGCTGATGGTATTTCTCTTATCTTTTTGGTTTGTCATCGTTGATATTTATCCTCCCCCCAACCCTGAAGAAGCTAAATGCCATCTTTTACATTCTCTGTCTTCCAAAGAAAGGATGCATATTTGATTTTTTTCTTCCACACTGAATGGAGAATATTACGCTGACCCTGCCTGGACAGTGAGCTGTTCTCCTGGTGCTTGCTATTCCCCAGCAGAGAACTATAGAATCTGTGTGTGTGTGCGTGTGTGTGCGTGTGTGTGTGTGTGTGTGTGTGTGTGTTCAATTCTTTCACTTTCAAGAAGCCCCCAAAGAAGAACTAAACAATAGTCTTTGCTTGATCAAGTCTATTAAGCAGCTTTGCCCTCATGGGTTTTTAGACTTAAAAAGCCTTATATCTAAATTCTTTCCAGATAATGTAAAAAAAGGAAAAAAATAGAAAAAAAGAAAAAAAATGATGTCACTGTTTATGTTGGCAGCCACAAGGTGCTCTATTTATTTCATACTATTCAAATAGTTTCCAGGGAATTTTCCCCGTTAAAATCACGAAGACCCAACCCTACCCCTTGGCTTGCCCCCTCTCCCTGGCTGCCTTCAAGGTGAGGGTCCCCCACCCCTACCCCCAACCAGAAAGAGGTAAAATGAAGTATAAAGCAGAGATAAATAAATTAATAAGGGAAAGGGGAAAGTCAGTGTGTTCTCAAGTGTGCAGTAGACCCACACCAGGCAGCAAATCCGTGTCGTGATTGGGTTTTTAAAAGACGTCCGCCTGGCCCCTGACTGACAGGGCCTATTGATTTTTTAGGTTTCTGCCGTCATCGGTTTCCAGCCTCACAGCGGCCGTATGTCGGGGGTCAGGGCGCACCGGGGCGCAGTGAGCCAGCCCTCGCCACTTCCCCAAGTGAAGGGTTGCTGAAAGAAAATCAATCATGTCATAAGTGCGAAGCATCAAAAATTTTCCCCCTGTATGGCCAAGGCCCATCAGCCTGTCTCCACTCAGGAGCTCGGGCTAGGCATCTGTCAAGTCAGACTAGGTGAAAAGTATTAGAGATGCCAGTTAACCCACGGGTAGGCTGCAGAGGCGTGAGGCTGCCTCTTCCCTTTGTCTGACCATCCACGATGACAGGCTTGGTGTTCTTGCTTAATTTTTGAGCCGGAATCACCCCCTTTGCCCCCTTTCAAGCCTCTGCATGCCTCTCTTTCTTTCCTTCCTCCTCCCCAAAGCACAGTGGACTGGGCCTGAGACCCTGTTTATTGATAACTAGCTCAGTCTAAGTGGATGTTTTTCCTAAGCTGCCCATTGGGAGGTGAGCACGGTGGTGTTTTTTTTGTTTTGTTTTGTTTTATTTTATCAAGTCACAGAGCGGCTCTCCTTAAACCTAGCCCATCTTTTGGCCTTTCCTTTCATATCTTGTGCATACAACACAGATAAGTTTAGTTGTGAAATTAATTATGCACATCACATGGTAGGAATTTTATTTTGCCTCTGTGCTGATGTGTCTGAACTGACAGGTAACTAAATTTTCCTCCTGTTCAACTAATTGGAAGAGCATACCTTTGCAGTGCTCGGAGAGATGATCAGGAATGTGCTGTTCATTTCAAAACACTTTCTTCTATTTCTTAGAGTCCAAACCTATATAATGAGATTGTATGGTTTGGCAAAAGAGACATTATTCATTGTCTAGCTTGAAGAAACCCTTTGACAGGTACCTCTGGGTTCTGAGTTTGGCTCTTTGCTGGAGTGTTATGATAGGTCCCTTTCAAAATACAAGTCATAGATTAGGTATTCTGTGGGCAAATGATAGGTTTTGATTCCTGTATTTTAGATGAATTTTGTAATCAATAAGGGTCACATGAAGAGTTTTGTTTGTGTGTTTGGTTTGCTGGCCAGGGAGGGTTGAATGTAGTAGAACTCAAGGCGGGGTTTACACTCTTTCAGGCTTGTCTCTGTTGGTTGATGTTGGTCCCATGATCATCACTGTCATCTTAAGACCAGTTTGAAAACCTCAGGGAAGGGCTTCTCTCTGGGAAATCTGCAGGAGGAGCTGGTTCGGGTGTAGGGGCGGAGTTGAAGATCTCCTTCTTGGCTTGGGATGACCACCCCGGAGCATTGGAAGGACCCGCAAATGAATCGAACTGAGAGCTGTGTTGTAACTTTCCACACCTAAATTGACATTCACTGCCTGAACCAAGATGTATACTCACTAATAAATATTTTAGCTCTCTATGCTTCAGTGATTACACTGGCCATTCCATACAGATAAAAAGACAAAATGTTTCTTTAATCAGTACTGTGATGTGAGACCGTTAAGGTAATAGTGCTTGAAACTATTAGAATCTCAAAGATATTGACTGGCTTCCTTTTGGCATGGCAATTATAATTACATTTTTAGGTTACATTTTATGGGTTTATACTAGTTATTCTAACATAAAAGAAATTGCTGTCCAGAATTTTAACACAAGGGGGAATGATGGAGGTTGAAATCCTTCGCAGCGCAGGCAACGGGGCTGCTAATATACGATCTAATTGTGATCAATACTTTCTTTTCTAGTTTCTGTAATGACAAGGCCTTTGCAATAAAAACACTACCATCTTTTTGAAATCCACAGAATGATAAATGACCCAGGCCAAGTTGAGGGGAAAGTGTAGTGTATTTTACATTCTCAGTGATTTATTATGGGTTTGCACACATAGCCGGTGTGAAATCAAGCTAGGGGAAAAGGAGGAAAAGTACCCAACAAAGAAATCCATTCTGCCTAAAACGCCTAGGTTTAAGTTCCATTACCATTGATGTGGGCTGAGTACTCTCATCAAGAGGCGTAGGAGCCCTTGAGTATTTAGATCCTTTTTGTAATGTTACAGGAACGGGGAAAAAGCCAACACAATGAGCCACTGCTTTGCTATGTATGAATGGCTAGGTCAGCCTAACTCATGTGTTACATAAAAAGGACCAATTTGATTCTGTCTTGACAATATATGAAAGCTAGGCTTTGAAGGTACTCATAGCTGGGTCTATTTGCTTTCTGAGACAGTCTATTGGGCAGGCTCTGGGAGGCAGGTTATTTTAGGTGTAAGAAAGGAAATCTTGTTTCATTAACTATTAGGGACTTAACTTCCTTTGCTGTAAAGCCGCGTCCAATCATCCCAGACCTTGGTTCACCCATACTGGGTGCACCGCTGTCCTAATCAAACCCAGCTGGCCACTCAGACCCGACAGGTAAAGTTTTTCAGGAAGCCCAGTAGAGATTTGTGAATTCTATAGTACAAAAAATGTGAAAAATGTGTCCGCATGAGCCCCTTTCAATTCCCACCCCACTTGTTTATATCCAACGGTGTTTCTCATGTGGCTGTGGTTAAGTTTCTCCATCTTTCCATGTTTGACTTCCGTTTCTAAGTTGCCTGTGATGTTTTGCTTCAGGCTAGTACTTAGTATGTAATATCACAGATGCCCGAAGTCTTTCCATCTTTCTTTCCTCTTTCACCTTCTATGTTTCTTCCTTTCTTTCTCTTGCTATCTATTTCTCCTTTCTTTCATTCCACTCCCCCAATATTTTCTTACAAAACCCAAAACTCTTGTTGAAAGCGCTGGGGAAAATACAAAGCCACTCTACAGCATTTACAACAGTAGGTCTGATCTGATATGTTTTCCTGCCATTTTCTAGACCTGGAAATTTTTTCCCTATCAATCAGAAAACATCCCATTTTCTTGCCTTAGTAAACATAGCATACAACAAGTACTAAGTAGGAGACTCAGGGCTCTTATTCAAAAGTGTGTTTTTTTGTTTGTTGTTTGTTTCTTTCGGTCAGGACTATGGACGGACATACAGGAGGTGTGGGAGACTAGGTTTTTACATGAGATCATTAATCATTTCTTGCCTCCTGAATCAGGCCTGGGACAAAAGGGATAACGAGTGTTTTCCCCTCAAATATCCAATTCATCCTATCAGATTTCCCACAGTGACTTTCTCTACCAAGGTCTTAATGCACTACTCTTAGAATGTCTCATCAGTGACCAGAGTTGATGGGGTCTTTGAACATTAGACAGTACCCATTAGTCAAGGTCCCTGGGCTAGCATCTCCGGATGGCATTTTCTTCTAAGTGTGCCATTAGTTAGTATAATGGACTGGTGTCTGTCAGCCTTTGGGGCAGGACAGAGAGGCACATCCAAGACCCTTTGTTAGAAGATGGGCTGTCTTTTCTCTCCAACCTGGAAACATGTTCCCAGCAACATTTTTCTTAGCCCTTGAGAGACAATAAATGTTAATGGTTTCAGTGAAGTCTTTATGATCTCCCAGGTCAGGAATCTTTTTTTGTTGTTCCCCCTTTAAAGTCTCAAATATGGATTTACAAAATACTCTTCAGAACCATTATAGTCTTTTGGGTAAATAGTTTTCATTTTAAAACATTTTTATAATACACATATTTTAAAGTGTTCTAAATATGTATTTTTACGATTGATCATGACAGCTCCTTCAAGAGCCATTATTGCCTATCAGGGAGATAATGTGTGTGTGTATTCATGAAATCGTCTACAAAAAACAACAAAAAAACTATCTCAAGGCTGTGTATATTTCCAATGAGGATTTTTTCTCACCAATAAACTTGGAAAAATTATGCAAAATGATAGAAATTTAGGCACATCATCAAAGTAAGACAGTTCAGAGTTGAGGATTTTTGCAATGCCTCTCAAGCGGCAGTTGAGAAATTCCAGGATGCGAAAGATCAGCCATGCTGGCTTCCCGTAGTTGAGGCTGTGAATGTAGGTTACTCAAGATGAGGTGATCTGCCAGACTCTCTGCCTCAAGCCTGCATTGCTTTAAAAGACAAAGCTTTGATTTTATTGGGCTTTCTCAACCACAGGCTGCCATCCAATCACAGAGGGCTGGAAATCAGTTGGAACAGGGTAACTACTTGTTGGTTTATTCAAACTGACTGAGGGCATCACTGTGCTTGGATGAGACATATAAGGAGAATCTGCTGCACCTATGCCCTGGAGGAGCATGCAGACCTGCAGATGTAGCCTCAGTGGAAATTCTGCAATGGAGGCGAGAATAAATGGGAATGCCAGCAAAATGCTTTAGGAATAAGAATGGGGCTGCTCTTTGTAAGATCTGGGGGACTGCAGGTTTCCTCAGGATGCGGAGTGGTAGAAAAAAATTGAGAGTGCTGGGCCAGGTAGGGCAAAGCAAAAGATGACAACAACAAGCTGGGTGTGGTAGTGCCCATCTGTAATCCCAGTACTTGGGAGGCTGAGACAGGAGGATTGCAGGTTTGAGGCCAGCCTTAGAAATTTGGAAGGGCCCTTGGCAACTTAGTGAGACCCTGTTTCAAAATAAAAAAAAATAAAAAAGCCTGGGGGTATAGCTTGAAGGTAGAATGCCCCTGGGTTCTATCTCTAGTACCAAAAGAAAAAAATTATGAAAATGATCACAACAACTACTACCACAACTGTTTTGAGGAATTATTAAAGCTTTTATGGCTGGGCATGGTGGCACATGCTTGTAATCCCAGTACTTTGGGAGGCAGAGACTGGAGGATCCGAGTTTGAGGCCAGCCTCAGCTAGCTCTCTCTCTCTCTCTCTCTCTCTCCCTGTCTTTCTCTCTCTACATAGTGAGGCCCTCCACAACTTCGTGAGACCCGGTTTCAAAATAAAGTATAAAAAATAGGGCCGGGGGTGTAGTGCGGAGGTAGAACGCCCCTGGGTTCAATCCCTGGTACCGCAAAAAAAAAAAAAAAGGTTTTATGGGACACATAGCTAAGAAGAGTCTGTGAACTGATTTTTACTTTGGAAGACAAATTTTACCTTATTCAACTAACAAACATTAATTGCATGATTTCTCTGTGTTAATAAGTAACTTGGGGTTTAATGATAATAGGGTCCTCTTCTCTTGGAATGTATCATTAGTTAGGGTTGGGGGTCCTGGATCTCAGGTATTCCATTTAAAAATCACACACATTAATGTGAAATCTAGTGTGATCATTTATTAAATGGGAGAATACCACATATTTGGCTGACTTACCTGGATCTAAACTAATGGATATGTGTGTAGTGTGGTTTGACCTGATTCGGGAGGTCAGGGAAATCCCCAATAAAGTGCTGAAGGAAGAACAGGCGCTCGGGGTGAAAGGGGTAGGGTTGGGGTGGTAGGATGTAGAAAAATATTTTAGAGAGAGAGAGAGAGAAATGGGAGATGAAGAGGGGAAAGAAAAGAATGGAAAGGGGCATTGTGGGGTCATTTGTTGGTCCCTGGGGGACATCAAAGGTCTTGGGCTTTTACTGAGATGGGAAGCTATTGAAGTTGGAGGATATGTGTCCCTTAGTTTAGGTTTTGCTTACTTTTAGTGACTTGGTGGACATCTTCCTCATTGCCTAAAAAATACTATTTATTTGTCTTCCACCTGAAGTGGGTATCCCAGGTCTCCTGGCATTTGCTGAGTGAAACCCTAAAGCCACTATAAGTTGAAATAATTATTGTCATCATCATTATTATTATTATTCTTACTTTTAGAATGGCTTCTGTGTCAGGTCCACTAGCAGGATTTAGAAACTGACCTTCATTCATAAAGGTGTCATTTTGGAACAGACCCATTTTACTCATTAAAAATCTGCTTTAATAACTCCATTGCTAAAATTCTGCTGCCCCTTTGCTCTCCGTCTAGTTATGTGACAACTGTGTACCCAAATATGCAAGGCAGCATGAGGGTCCATGGGTAGGGAGAATGAAAGGAAATCAGCGGATGAGGCTTGAGTGACAAGCTATCCAGCGGGGAAGGTGAAAGATAGAGAGGAAGAGAGCATGTCTATGAATGCAGATTGAGGGGCCAAGCAAGACAATGGCCTGTCATGATAAGCCCCTTTCTCGGCAAAGGTCATCAGCCCATCATGGAGACGCAGCACCCACACCTTGGCTTTTGTGTCAAGCTGAAGTTTCATTCAGGAGAGAAGCCAGTGTGATCTCTGGGAGGAAGGTTAAAGCTCACTGTGGCAATTAGCAGGACGATCAAGAAAGATTCACTCTGCTATCCACATCCAAATACTTTGCCATCCACACATAAGCATCCTTATTCCACGTCCCTTTCTAGTGTTAGGGCGGTGTTCTTGGATATTAATCTCTCAGCTCTAGGAAGCAATTTCCAAGTGGACTTTAGGTTCTTGCCATTTTTTCCAAGGTGGAGGAGAGAGCATCCCCAGAGGCTTAGCTTTGAGAGTTTGTTTTGCTGGGTGTTTTAGAGGCTGCAACAGAAACCTTCAGACAGTTTTACCTCTTAGGCTTTGGGATCACTTGTAGTGTCTTTGCTTGTGATCTTCAGCCACCTTCTCCTTGACAGTTTCTTCCTATGGCATTTGTTCCAGAAAGCAAAGAGATCCTCATCAGGCTCTGGGCAAACCCTCCTGATTTCTAGTGAGAAGTGATATCAGAGCCTCTTTAATTCTTGACCTGAGATGGGAGGTGTCTGAACCCAAGTAAAAGCAAAGATACCCCCCAATAGGGAACCATCGAGAGCCCAACGTGGTGTGTCCTGGGACTTGAAGCTCAAAAGTGATTTCACTTAGGTTTGCTTACAAAAGCCCACATCTGCTTTTCTTAGAGGCTCAGCTCCCAAATCTAGTTGGCTTTTTACGGTCACTCATTTGGCTGTCCACACAGAGCCAGAGTCACAGGCCTCCCTGGACAGCCTCTTTCCCAAGACCGATGGGAATAGCTCAGTGCTTTTTCATCCTCAAAGTACTTTCTAAATATGAATGCATTCTTCTTGCAAGAATCAGGTTAAGCCTTGTTATCCCCACTTTGCAGATGGGCATGCCCAGGTGTCATTATTCCCAAGATAGACTTTGAGTCCACGATAAATGTATTCAGCATCACAGCAAATTGAAGATGAAAAGACCTAGTAGGTCACCCAGTACCACCCCTCCCCTCTACCTCCACGGGAGCAGAACAGGAAGCTCCTACAGTCTACTCTCCAGTGCTTCGAGTAGAAGGTCCCAGGGGAACCTCCCTGTAAGGATAACCCTGGAGAAAGACTCTTGGGGTCTCAGTGCTGTGGCCTCACCCCATACTTGTCCTCCCCCCCCAGCTGAAAGGCTCTTGGAAGTGAGAGGACTATGTTTGGAAGTCTTTTTTTCCTTTCTCTTTCTAGGAGAATTGCAAATTCCAAGAGTCACATGTATGTTTTTTCCCTCGTACAGTAGAGTTTTATATGCCTTGCTGGGTTTACTAACAGACATACAGGATTTTGAGTTCCAGTTGGGACATGAGCTCATGAAATTAGTCTTAACTGCTTTAACCCCTAGGTGCTCGTGTTTATGGAATAAGCAAGTCATAACCGCTGACCACAGCCATTAAAATCTGATGTGAGTCAACTCCGCGTACAAAGGCTTTCTCTGAGCCAACCCTCTTGAAGCAGAAATGATCACAATTTAATATAACGAGAATAATTAATAAGGAGTGTGCTAGTGACCTTGAATATTAATATTGTTTCCTTTTCCTGTAAACAAACCGGGCTATTTTATTATTATTTTAGTGTGTAACTTGGCATAAACACTCCTTTTCACATAATTTCCCCAGGTGACTTTTGTCTCCTTGGCAATTTCCGGCTTTAATAAAGAAAACCTAATTAAGAAGGAGCTGTTGATTGGTTTGCTAGTGTAATTAACACAGGTGATGCTAATGAGTTTCTATGAAACCAGTGGTTTATGGGAAAAATAAACAGACCGTTGTTACATATGGCCCTACTGATATCTGCACTCTGGAAGAAATGATGATTTCCAAGTCTCCTGTGAGTGGTTTGTGGGCATGCAATAGGCAGATAAAATATTTTATAAGATTCATTAGTGGAACCCGACCAAATTGGGAGCAAAAGTCTCCATGTTAGGCGATATTAAAAAATCTGATCTCTGGCTGTAGTACTTGTTAGGTCTGCTTTTTTTTTCATGTGCCTAAAAAAGGGCAGAGTTCTATTGTTTGGGGTGTGTGTCTGATTTTCATTACGGGCATTTTAAGTTTGCAAAGCCCCCAGCAGACTTTGTAGAGACATTTTAATTTCCATTCTCTTCTCCCTGACTTTGCCTGTTAACCCTTGAGAATGCTCTGTCCGGGAAAGCACGTGCAATTGCTATCGAGACCCAAATTCCTGAGAGTTTCCTTTCTTGGCCTACACCTGCTTCCTGAGAAACTCTGCATATTTGTATTTTGGGTGGTATCCATGCTAGTCCAGTACCTCCAGAATGACTTACAAGAAGCCAATTTCCTCTTTCCTCTTTCCTTTCTTTGCTGGCCTGGGAGGGGAGGTGGGCGAAGGGCTCCGGACCTCATTTAGCAACAACCTCGTTTAGTTATGCAGTGAGCAAGATTCTTGTGGCCTCGATGCCTATTTTTCTCCTTGTCAATTTTACTGGAAATACCTGGCTGTTAGTCTCGATCATTTATAAATGCTTTGCTCGATTTCAAAATAGATTTTTGCAGCTGTTTCTATAAAAGACTGGTATATAATAAGACCTTTGATGTTTACATAGTTTTCCTAGGACTATTTCCTTTTTCCACTGGTATGTTTTTCAACATGTGATTTCTCTTTATTTTTGTCTTATTTTTCTTCATCAGCTAGTTAATTCCCTCCCTCCACCTCCCTTCCTCCCTCCCTCTCTCTCTCTCTGTCTCTGTATCTCTTTCTCTCTCTCTCTGTCTCTCTCTCTCTCTCTCTCCTCCAAAATGCCTGTTCTACTTTGTCTCTCATCTACTGCTCTGTGACAGAAAAACCAGAGACACTCCATGTCTCGCAGTGCACCTCCAGGGACATCTTTTGAACTCTCATAATTTGTATTTATTGCCACCCACTTTGTAAGTTCACAGTTTAATTTGCCAGCAGTGGCAGTGTTAGGCCGACACAGTAAAACAAGATAACGTTAAAATGTCAGAACGAGAGGGGGCATGAATGATGCATTACCCCGAGTAGGACTTGCGCTTGTCATTCCTTTCCACCAAAGTGATGTTAACTACCTTTTGAGAGCTTTATCTGACTGGTATTACTCAGAAAGAGGATCATTAGTTCACTGTTCTGATTAGGAAGCCGCTATGCTTGATTAACTCTTCTTGGACTGGGATCTCCGTGGAAGCCTTCAACGAAGCGCACTGGCTTCGACATCTAGAACTAATTTATAATTATTTTTTGGCAATTATTTGTGGTTATTGACATGTGTTTTTCCATGATGTGGAACTCAAGGGGGGGATGAGTTAAGCGTAGTGGAGAATAGGCAAGACTGTTGGAGTTGTGTGTTTGATCCACATTTTGGTGAAGGTCTAGATTCAAAAAATTTCCCCCCAATGGTCCGATCCTAAGCCATCATTCTTAATGGTATCTATGTATAATTCATTCATCAACCTTTTGAAATTCCTGAGTTTTGAAAATTGACCCTTTTGTAGTTTTTGCTGAATCATTGCCCTGGGAGGAAACCGTTTGAATTCATGTTGATTCGTGGTGATAACCTAATAGAGAAGCAGGGCTAGCATGTGTCTGAAGAAACTTCTGAAGTGATAGAATATTGGTATAGGAAACTGCCCCCCACTTCCCCATTCCCAAACCACCTCACTCTATTTTCTTCCCATTGAAAATTTTCTTCTCAGTCTTGCTTGTGTCTGAAACCTTAGCATATTGATTCTTTGGATTCTGGCCAAGTACCCAACTCTCTGTCCCCTTCCAATCACACATCCGATACTTAGGCGTTAGCGCAGAAGGAAGTTTAGAGTCTCTTCAGAGCAGACTTGCACAGGCAAGTACTGAAAGGTGAGGAGGTAGAACAGGAGTGATACTGAGGATGTAACTTGTCCTCCAACAAGGATTTTGTTGGTACCCAGGACTTAATTTGTGCTCCATAGAAAAAGGGCTACATTTCACCATAAAGATAGGAATGGATTCTGGTCCACAACTCAAGACAGAAACTTCTATTTTGGTTTAGCCTTTCCAAAATCAGAATGTTTTTCATTCCTTTCATTCCAGGCAGAAATAGAGTGCTAGGGAATGATCCGAGAGCAATGTGCGCATCTCCTGCTCGGCTGTGTGTGCAGCACCCAGCTCTCCTAGGGGCCGATGTGCATTTGTTAAATGGAATGGATGGAGTTATCACCGAGGAGCCGTCTTCCCCACCCCCCACTTAAGTACTTCCCCCCAAATGTCTTATTTCCTGAAAGAGCTTTTTATCTGTGCAGATCCAGAAACTTGGGTTGTTATTGCAGATGCCTCTGATGAACCTGGGGTTACCCTGAGCATATTAACAGCACCATCCCATTATGTTCCTTTATCATATACTTGACATCTGCCCTAAGTTACCATCCTTCACTATCTGCTCACGTCAGCCTATGTTCTCTTTGGAGATTTCTTGGCAGCTAACCCTTGGCTGTAGATACAGACGAATCGGCCTGGAGCTATTTGTATTAAAGAAATATAAACACGACTTGCTTGTCCAAGAAGGTGATTTGGACCTCATTTTCAAGACCAAGCAAGGTGCCTGTCTTTGGAGGACAGGTTTAGCTGGGATGGGGAGCTGGATATCAGCATGCGACTCCAAGGGAGAACTTGGTTCCGGGGTAATTACCATGAAATCCTAAGAGGCACAGGAAAGAGAGTGTGTGTTTGTTTTGGTTTCTTGGATCTATTAATCGCCATCTAAGAGTATATACTTTTTGTCGAGGGGAATCATTTATAGCAGATTCCAGTGTATTGATATTTCTCTCTGTGAGGCTATTTTTCTGTGGTGTTGCTGTGCATTTTCCAGAGAACTGACACTCTCTGCGATCTGGCTGTAATGCTGCTTTTGTGGAGAGGGTAAATGAGGGCATAGGAAAACAAATAGTTCCCTATAATCCTATGTGAAAGGCACTCAGCACACTGGAGAGGTTGCTGTTATTTTCTTCCTGTCCTACTCGAGTGGGAGAACCTTTTTTGATCAACATGAGTCAGGCTTGACCAAAATTAACTTTATTTTAGAATGGCTATCATCTGGAAGTTCCTTTTCTTAGAAGGGAAGGTTGCTGTGGAGTTCTGGAAGGAAAGCTGTCCCACCAAGAAAATATGAAAAATGGTCCCTACTTCAAAGTCACATGTACCTGCAAGTGCTTGAGGGAGCCAACAAATGTGACTTATCCTACAAGGAATCGAAGCAACTGAATTATGATTCCTCTCCCAAATCTGCCCCTCTGCCCCACTCAAGGTTTTCTGTGTCCTGCCTTGTCCCAGATAGAGAGCAAAATGAAAGTCTCACCAATTTTGTCTACCTTTTTTGCTCTAAGCCAAGGCTTTGCAGCACCATTAGGATGTAGATTATCATATTTAAAACCTGTGATGACACCGTTGTACCCATCTGAATGATTAATCTGCTCATTAAAAGAGTGCCGATGGGCTAGTCTAATTGGAACATGGATCTTCTTAAAGGACGTTACAGGGTCGGGAATAGGAAATATTACTCATAACATAAAGTAGGGATTAATTATGCTACTAAATACTACTGTGTGAAATTTACATATGGGTCCTGCTCGAGACAAGGATTAGAAAAAGTGTAGCATCCCATTTTATAACATGTATGTCAACTTTAAGACAGGTGGTGTGCTCCTACTTTAATCCCAAATCTTAAATCAACATTTACAAAAGCTGTTATAAACTCAAATGCCACAGAAGGCTTAGAGGTTGGGATAAACACAGCATTTGCACCAGTGAATCACTGTGATTTAACTGTGTGGGCTTAAAAAAAAAAACAAAACAATTGCAAAGACCCAAAGCTGCAGAGCAATCTCTACTCTTTGTGAAACCTTAAACTTCTGGATGATATTAATCTTCCTAGAGAATGAAAGTACAACAGGGATCTTTTAAGAAAATAGGCAAATCCACTGAGCACAAGTTTACAAGTTTTTTTCAAATAACCTTTCTCCAAACAAATAATATATATATGTATATATATATATGAAAGATGTAAGAGGATTGCGCTAGCTGCAACGGGAATGGGAGATTTGAAGCTCCACTTCCTACGGCAGGATTGGATGGCCACACAATTAGAAAGCCATCATAAAACATGGTGGTGGATCCTAGAATTTTGGGGTTGAAAAAGATCTCCAAGGTCTTTTATTCTGTCACCCTCACGTTAAAGCGAGAGAGCACAAAAAGTTACAGAACTGGTTAGTGGCAAGCCAGAGCTAAACACCAACTTTTCTGACTCATAGTCCAGTGCTATTTTCAACATCTCCAGTCTGGTTACCAGATACTTTGACAACATCGGGTTATTTCTTTGACGTACCATGTCTTAAGATATCTCTGTTTACTGAAGTCAGATCTGTTTGACAAATGTGAAATATTTTCTCACACATCTTGAGGATTTGTTGCATTTCTACTACTTGAAAATTCATACTCTTTTTTTTTTGTTCAGAGACAGATGTCATGTCATGTGTATAGAAAGAAATGGAAAGTTGTTACTCTGGAATAAATACTCTACCATGCGAGCTGGTCCAGCTCAAAAAGAGATGAAAAGTGACGTGCTTAGTTATTCGTGGTCCCCACCTATCTTAGGATCTTGAAGGATTCTATGCCAGCCTTTATTTTTTTGGGGGGGGTGCTGCCAAGTTTTGAGCATTTTCTTGGGCTTTGGAGACCCTGTGATGTTTCTGGGTTTGGGGAAGTGTTAGGCAGAGATGCTGAGTTTCAAGGTATCTTAATGGGTATCGGTTTGAGCTTCTCTATACATGGGACCCTCTTGAGCAGCTCTCCTATTGTGTCCTCTCCATTCCATTCCACTGTCTGGCTGAATTGTGTTCACCATCATCTCTCCCCCGGATTACTACAGTAACTTCCTAGCCATCTCTTGGCCTTCAGTTTTGACCCTACTCCATCTGATATTTATGCTTCAGCTGGAATGATTTTTTTCTTTTGGTAGTGGGGATTAAACTTGGGAGCTTTCTACCTCTGAGCTACACCCCCAGCCCTATTTTATTTTTTATTTTGAAATAGGGTTTTACTAAATTGCGGAGGGCCTCACTAAGTTGCTGAGGCTATCCTCGAAACTGCAATCCTCCTGTCTCAGCCTCCCAAGTACTGAGATTACAAACACATGCCACCATGCCCAGCTGAGATGATCTTTATGAATTTTCTGACATCACTGTCCTGCTTAAAATTGTTCAGTCAGGTAGCCTGGATCCTCATTGTCTTAGAGATAGAAGTCCTTCATTACATATGGTGTCCACTCCTGGCCTCACGTCTTTTTTTTCATACTTTTATTAGTGCATTGTAATTATACATCACAGTGAGATTCAAAATGGTACATAAAGTTGTGCACACAGCACCTGGCCTCGCGTCTTCCATGCTGGGAAGTCTCCCCCTGACACCAACTTCCACGTACTTTGAGTGTGGTTTCACCTTTGCACTTATTTCCCCTAGAACCTGGTTGTCCTTCCCAGCTTTTCCCTGGCCTCAGCTTTCACCTGGCCGTCTTGAACATATCCTCGGGATTAACTTCAGCATTATCCCCTTCCTAGACCCATCACCTTGGTCTATGCTCTGTGTATGCCCTGCTCTTTATCATAGCAGCGCCCACGTGACATGTGAACATCGTACCATAAGGTCTTTTCCCACCAGTGAGCCCCTTGAGGGCAGGGAACACATTATCATCATCATTATTATTATTATTATTATTATTATCATCATCGTCATCATCATCATCATCATCACCATTATTGTTTGGTATTAGGAATTGAACCCAGGGGCATTCTACCTCTGAGCTACACCCCCAGCCCTTTTTACTTTTTATTTTGAAATTGAGGTTCACTAAGTTGCTGAGGGTTCCGCTAAATTGCTAAGGCTGACCTCGAACCTGTGATTCTCCTATCTCAACCTCCCAAGTACTAGGATTACAGGTGTGCACAACCACATCTGGCTCATTATTGTTTTTCTATTCCTGTTTCCAAGTACTATGTTCAATTCAAAGGAAGAAATGAATGAACACTGAAGGAAGGAAAGAAAGAAAGAAACCCTAAGAAGAATGTATGCTAATAAGTTGTGCAGAGGAAAATGTCTTAACATTCTTTGGTCAGATCATATACTATTTTTTATTCATAGCAGGATAGGTGGCTTTTCACATCCAGCATTAATGTCTTGCTTCTATATTCGTTTCTCCTTCCTCGAACTCAAGATCCGTAGGGATCAGTTGACCACTACTAGCACCTTAGGGAACAGCAGTTCCCTGATGTGCTTTGTGGTGATTTCGGTTTCTTCATAACATGTTTTGCAGGTAGGACAGAAGCCTCCAATTGATAGAAGAGGTAGGGAAGCTGCTTTATAGCTGGAGAGGAAAAATCTTTGTCACGGGTTTTGGAGTATTCTCAAGGCTCGAGCAGCGTTGTGTCTTGGAGGTCCGTTCTGAAGCGGTTCTTCCTGTGATCTGTTGTTGGAGTTGAAACTTTCACAGAAGCCTATATCAACATTCTGTGAAAGTTAATAGTAAAGTATCATCACTAAGCTGTTGGGCAATGTTTGTTTTCCGTGGTAAACCTCTAAACATTTTTAAGACTAGAGAGTGGTATGCAGAGAAGCTTTCTTTAGAACTTCAGATCTGGCGGGCGCCATAATTGTCCCACGGTGTAATGAACATTTGAGCATCGTATGCTTCAGC